>NW_026491816.1:0-22496 GCF_026875155.1 Cherax quadricarinatus
AGGGGGAAAAAAAAAAATTTGGTTTATTGGTAAGTTGCATTCCTTATGAGAATGCAACATTGCAGTAAGCTTATTTTAGTGCTTAATTCTGATTTTAATGTCAGGAATAAACTATTTTGACATAGCAAAGTCATGACACGTATTAAAACATCAAGGAATGTGACTCGAGGATGTCACAAGGCAGGGAGAGGAAGGCATCAGTGATTGTGGGGACGGGGGAAACTGTTGCAGTGAAAAACTGTAACAAGGAAGCCCTGGAATTGTGTAATTTTAGAAGACTTTAAATAGTAATCTCAAGGCTAGAAATGGAGTACTTGAGTGGTACACTAAAGTGTAAATATAAAATTGTAACTGATAATATTTATAAAGCGAGCTCATTCTCCCTTCCAAGAACTAACTAATGAAATTCCTGTTGCAACATTGTTCTCTTAGTGATATTCTTTAGAATAATAAACTTTTTATAATTACCTCTTAACAGGGGGGATCAAGGGGGACATAACCCCTCCCTCGTTCCCACACTGTTAGATGTTTGGAATGGATCGTATATCATACTAGTGTCCCCAACGGGGGGGGGGGGATCTTGGTCTGAGGAAGTGACCTGTTGGTCTCCTTCCTCAGACCAAAACTAATTACCCCCACCCGAATCCTCTTCTCTATCCCATCCTCTCCATCTCTCCCTTTTAACATTTCCTCTCCCAACCATTTCCCTTTTACCCTCCCATTTGTAGCCACAGGGATCCTCCCCTCTGGCATTATGGTTTTCTAGGTAGGGGGAAGTGTGCCAGAGTTCATCCTGCTCCATTTGGTTCCTCGGGTGTGATGTAGTTTGCTGTGAAATCTGTATTATCTGGAGGCACCCTGCTCTCTTTCTGGATTTCTGAGAAGTGGATGGGGTGTCCTGCAGATGACTGGTGTATCTCCAGAGGCTGCCTGTCGGTTCTTGGAGTGACAGCCAAAGGAGGTATGCTTTGTGACGGACTTCTAACCACCCTATTTTGTCTGCAGAGATGGCTCTGTAGATGTGAGGTTGCTATTCCGAAGTGCTGGTTTAATGGAGTGAAGGGTAAGTATGGCACGGTTTCCACCTGCATCTGCACTACTTGCGGGCTCGAGGTCCTCTCGGATGAGAGGAACTTATGGCCCTTTCATGCCTTCTAGTGACTGTCCCTCTTTTTTTTTCTTTAAAATAATAAAAGTACCACTATCATGGAGTCTTCATTCCATGATAACCTCTTCCCAGGCCCCTCTCTGTTCCCACATCCTGGTCTGACTCGGCTTCATTAATGGACCATTCCCTAGACTTCCCAAACCCTTGTACCTTCTGCTGGTGATGCTCCATCACCTGCCCCAAGTGCTGGGGTTCTATCCATTTCTCTTAGTGCCTCTGCCTCTTGAGTGCCTTTAACTATGCGTCCAGCTTCCTATGTCTGCTCATTTCACCCAAAAACAACCTATGCGACACCCACTTCCTTTACACATCATGTTCACAATATGCAGTGGACTAAATTCTTTTCCTTAAAACTGAAGTCTCCAAATGATTTCCTTTCTGATCATAGTATTGATAAAGCTTCTTAGCGGTGCATGCAGCAATTACAGTTCAGATTGCAGAACAAGTCCATGATCTTTCCCAACATTACTTCCAGATAAACATACAGTCATAGTTATAAAGCATGTTACTCTCAATTTCTTGCTGTTGGTTATGGTGGTTTTATCATGTACTATTGTACAGTTATGTCTTGCCGTGGTTTTTGAAGCAATTAGCCCTTCCGGACCTTCTATTCTTAAGAGTGGATAATATGTCCTGCTCACTTCGCGAAGCAGAGGGCTTTTCAAGTACATTGCCCACTTAACCTTCGATGCCTGAAGTCCAGCCCTCCTTTTATTTCGCAGGCCATCACCTAGAGAGTACGTAAAATTGATCCGTACCCCCAACAGTGTCGAGATTGCTGGCGCTTTGGACACACCTCGCTAAATACTGTAGATCTGTGGTGGAGAGCCCGGTTCTGTGGCTTGCCGCAGATCGTGAAATACGTTCTCTGCAGGTCACGTCCCCTCCACTTGTCTCAATGCAATGAACTCATCCTTCTTTTTCCCGCCATTGCCAGGTCTATCGTAATGAACGAGAATTACCTGTTATTGAACAGAGGGCCAAAGGCCTCACTTACGCTATGTCTCTCATCTCTCTTTGGCTCTGCCTTCAGGAAGAATCTTCCTGTATCCCTTATTCGTGAGTAGCTAGGAGACCTCCAACCTTGGTAATCCCCATGCCTACCAGACTCCACTGGCGGCATGTCTTCCAGGGTTATCCCTGTTTAATCTTTCGCAGGTTTTACCCTCTGAAAACCCCCACCTCCTAACCTCCTCCTACCACTAGGAGTTTTCCTTTTCGGCATCAGTGCCTATTCTAATCCCCTTCCAACTCACACACGGAGGTGGAGGTTCACATACTCCCCTCTTCGTTGCCCTCCAGTCTTCTTCCCCAATGTTACCCTTCCAACCTCCTTCCTCAACTGTTCCAACGAGGATCTTCTGCCCCCGGCCAGAGGCATCCTCTTCAGGTTATACTACCCTCCCTCTCAGACCTTTGGTTCCCTCGTAGTCTCCGATCTCTCCCTCACCTGTCTTGAAAAATCATTGTATTGGCATCTTCCTTTACTGCCTGAGACACTTTGACACTATCTCACCTATACTGCGGAGAAGAAAACACTCGATAGACAACGGACTACCTCTTGCTAAACCTTATTATTTTTCACGACCCTCACGACAGTATCTTCCCTCACAGCATTTTGATTATTCCTTGCTTACAAGTTTACCGTTGCCCTCACACATAGACTTCACTGACCTTAAAACCCTTATTCAGGGTAATCGGGGTGAGGTCCAGGTGTTGTTCTCCCAGTTTTCCCCAGTATGTTTGGGTTACAAGCCCAAAATTCGTTCAGTGTTATTCGTCATGTTTTTTATTCTGCGGGTTGTTGCTGTTGCATTCTTCTGATCTTTCCTGATGAAAGCATTTAATGAGAGCACACTTCTTGGTGTGCATTGATATATCGTATCACCAGGTCTTTGTTCGTTCTCTGCTGCATTATACTGCAGCGTATATCATTTGTGCAGGATGGTATTACACGTTTGCTCTATATATCTCTCCCCTTCCTGTGTTTTCTGTATCTCTGTTATTGTGTCCTGTGTTCTCCATGGCTGCCCATCATGTTAGGTTGATTTCAACGCTCAGTAATATCTTTGGGGAGGGTCTACTGAGAATCCGTGGTGATTCAGTCGGAGATTCTCACTTTTCTTCTCTATGTTTTATATATGGATGCTCCACCCATTTTGACCCTCACCGCTCAGTCTTCTTTCTTGCATTGATCTTTCTATCTGTCCTTGTGATGCACTTGTTTATGCTTGGTCTTTTCCCTGGATTTGCACGACCAGGATCACTCCTATTTCTTATTTCTATACCGTATTCTCGACCTCCTCGAAGCCCCTCGTGGCAATTTAGATGGCGTATTGGGACTTCTAACTTTTCTCTCCTCTGTTGGGGTGAACTGGCGCACAGTTCAACCTTAGTTTGACTGTAGTATCACGTTTTATCCACAAACTCAGACAGACATTCTCAGACATGCGTGCCTCGGTGGTGTCTGCTTGTCCAAGATGCTGTGATTTGAAATGCGCTGCATGGGGCCATTATCGGTTATAATCGAACCTCAGATCGTCTCATGGATTTTAGGAAGACAAGGGCAGTTGCTCGCCCCCTTTATCTTTTGCAAATGCTAAATGCACTGTGGTAAGACTGTGTGTCTACCATTCCTCGATTTCCCCTATGTGTGAGTTGGAAGACGGATACGGAAGTCGTGTGGGAAGATAGCTCATGGACCCAGCTCTGTCTGTGGGTTGCTGGTATTATTGTGCAGAACCTCTTGAAGTTGCCACGGAATTAGGAGCTATCTTGTTTGTGTCTCCCAAGGGCTTCACCTCTGCCTCTCAATTTCTCGCGTGTAAGTCTACCAAGGAACAATTGCCGTTGGATTTATCTGCTAAGGAATGGAGCGGTATAATGTACTTTTTCACTATCCTAGAGCTAGAGTCACGCCACCACTTGCGGTCATCGGGGCAGACTGCGCCTGATGATATTCATATTCAGTCGTTACAACATCTGCATTCTACGCCTCTGTAGCCCTTTTGCGTCTTTCACTCTTATTCGGGCGCATCGGGTTCTTCCTCAACAATGGAAATCTGCAATTTTCCTACGTTTTCACAAAACCAGGCACCTCGGGGCCTGATACCTCTTCCACTATCGTTCCCATTGCTATGACCAGTGTAGTCTACAAGGCATTTAGCACCACTCGAGTTTTAACCATTTTTACCAGCCCACTCCTTACGCCTCCGCGGTAATCTACAACCGTCTTGCTGCTATTTTATCTGACAGGCATTTTACGTGTCTGTATTGGCCACTTGCTTTTCCTTAATTTGTTCAAGCCGTAGGGGAGTACCACAAGATTGTGTTACTTAGTGCTACCCTTTTTCTCTTATCTATAAATGACTTACCTTCCTTCTTCCATCGGCATATTTTGGTCGCCAACTTTATGTGGGGCTGACTTTGCTATAGCTTATGCGGGCGCTGACTGTCGTCTGGTAGCAGCCTTTCCTTCAGGATGCGATTGTCAGAGCTTCACCATTGGGCCACTTTTCTGGCTTTAAATTTTCTAGTACCGAAAAACCATTTCATTACTTCACTAGAACTCCTTTTATCAAGATGTTCCATTGTATTTACATGGCTCACATATTCCAGATGTGATACGCGTCAAGTTTCTTGGCCTTCTCTTCGATCGCCCAGTTGACATGGATACCTCACATTTCGTCTCTGCATGGCAGCTTACCATGGTTGGCTGAATCTCCTTATAATTTTTGAGCATATTCTTGAGCAGCAGATCACCGGAACTCTCCTCCTTTTGCATTCCACCCTAGTCGTGCCAATGTGTATTTGTCTTCTGCGGCTTTTCCTACAACTCTTTCTATGTTAGATCCCCTTCATCATCAGGATACGTTTATGCCTTGTGCTTTCGTTCATCCCCATGTTGAAAGCCTCTTTGTAGGAGGCAATGTTCTCCTTAAGCTGAATCGTGGGGCTGGTGATGCTCATTATCTTCGTTACTTTTGTCCACGCTCATGTTATAGGTTGATCTCAGCCTTTTGTAAAAAGCCCTTTGTTCGGGAGCCCCTGCCTACTCGACCGTTTTCTAGTTCGTCTTCCACTCACAGTTGTATCTCTCCAGCTGCCTTCATTTGTATGTTCATTTAGCGTCTGCCTTTTCCCTTCCCCCTGTTCTTCCCTTCTGCCGGCGCCAAAGCACTCTTGCCTATGATGCTTCTCCACTTCTTTTCTCGATCCACTTCTGATCATATGCTATGCTGTTGCTGTTTATACAGACGGTCTAATATCTTCGACCTGTGTTGGGTTTGCAGCAGTGTTCCCTGATGGTTGTCCGAGGTCATTTGTTAGACTCGGCTAGTGTTTTTACTGCTCGAGTTGAATGGCAATCCTCATTGAGTTTCTTGTATTAGATATATGTTCCTTCGACGTTTGTGATCATTTCAGCGTCCCTCAGTGCTTACAAAGCCATTAAACAAGTTCATTCCCTTCATCTATTAATCCTTTATATCCAAATATGGTTCCATTGTGTGGCTAGCAAAAAAACAAAGACGTCTTTTTCTGTTGGGTGCTGGACTTGATGTGGAGGCAGAACAAGCAGTCACATATGTCGCTCGACTGCGGGGAGAGAGGGACGGTTCTACAGTTTCTCTTGCACGCCACTGGTGAGGGAAAAAAATAGCATTAGCACCAAGATGGCGGACTGACTGAACCGGAGCATAAATACTGACTGCATTGAGCTGGTTAGAGGATCTTTAAGCAGCCCACGATGCACATTTCTCCTGCCAAGCATTTCAGGGACGGTTTGGCATCCCAATGAAGAGTTGTATGGGTGGACACTAAATGGTATGTCAAGGGTCTTCGTGAAGTTCATGAGTGCTGACTTCTACTCTGCCCATAGTCGACGGAATTTCAAGAAAGGAGGTGAGTATCAAATCAGCAGTGGAAGTATGCTTGCATGATGTGTCTAGGTATTTTTACTTGGGTGGAGGTACGGAATGTTCCTTTTGAAGGCAACAGCATCAGTCTACCAAGATGTGTTCAGTGGGTATGGGACTGTACACTCCGGCGGCATGGGAATGTGGAGGGTACGGCCCCTTTGAGGGGATGCCGAAGGATCCTTCACAATGAAAATGACCCTAAGGAGATGAAACCATCATTTCACATTGCATTAGCCATAGAACTCAGGTTTTTGTACACTATGCGGGCAGAGGAAGGACGTGCCGTTTATGTGACTCTGTTATGAGCAATGGCGGCACAATGCCCCAGGAAACAGGCCCCAGGGGTCAGAGAAAGGCTTCTGAAGACACGGCAGTTAGAGCCTTGGGCGTTGTGGACGGGTGGAGTGGTAAGGGCCTTATGGAGTGAGGAGGTCGAAAAGAGCAGAGGCGGATTTGGTGACGTCGTGTTACACTAAGTGGAAAACGGGGGGAGGGAGGGAATACCGTGTCAGAAAGACGTTAGTACTACAGATTCGCCAAGAAGAATGCTGGAGGCTGTGCTGAGGATTTTTTGGAAGAGTCGGAGCATGGTGTGGAAGGTGACGTGAGGTTAGGTGATGTCAAGGTGTTGGACGACCAGAAACGGGGTAAGGAAGACTTGAGTGAGGTTCGAATGGAGAGCAATGTGGTGGTGGAGGTCCATCAAGAAATGTAGTTGAAGAAGAGATGTGTGTAGAGGGTAGCTCCCGCAAGAGATCAGCGGGGCATCAGACATGGATCGAGGTCCTCACACCAGCGCAGAGGCCTGGGAAGAAGATTTGAGCAACTGTGGAGGAAACGGTGAGACCGGGAGGAGGGGGGGGCAATGGGAAGACCGGAGGGAAGGGACAGGGAGGGTTGGAGGCAGGAACGAGGGATTGATAGAGATGGACCGAGACCTATGAAAGGAGGACCAAGTAAGCCTCAGCGGCATAGGGGTAAGCCGCCTTTCTAGTAAAATTCAGGTGTGTAACTTTCAATGTAAACGGTCTTAAAACCGAGGTCAAGAGGGTATGGTTAGAGTGGGTTTTAGGAGATTTAGTATTGAATTCTGTTTTTGCAGGAACATAACCATAGGTTAGTATGTGAGTTGTTGTTGAAAGGTTATAGGTTGTTTACAAGTGATGCTTTGAGGTTGAAAGGAGGTGTGGCTGTGGCTGTAAAGGAGACCAGCCCTTTGCGTATCCTGGGTTGGGAGGAGGGGGGTGGGGAGGTTGTCAGGGTGGATGGGTTTTGGGGGCCGGGAGGGTTTGTTTTGTAGGTGTGTACATGCCAGCAACTAGTAACACTAGAGTGAAAGTGGATTTTGTACGCGATGTTTTGGTATATCACTTTAGAGGTTTACCTGCTTTTACGGTGATTGGTGGGGATTGGAATTGCGTAATTAGGAACGGTGATGTGGTTCGAGGGGGGCGGGTTGTGTTTTGGGGGTTCTGAGAGATGTTTTGCGAGATGTAGGAGTGGTAGATGTGGTGGGGAGTAGGGGATATATGGAGTGAGCACACTTTTATTCAGAGGGGATATGAGGCACTGGTTAGATAGGATTTATGTTAGGCAGGGAATAGGTGTGGAGAGGGTGAGGACTATAGATGTGGGTTTTTCTGATCATCGCGCTGTTATAGAGATTTGAGGGTAGATGGGTATAGTGAGAGTTTTGCAGGATATGGAATTAAGGAGGCTACTTGGGGACGGAGTGAGCTACGGTTTTAAGATTGGTGGAAACCCTTTTGGGAGACTAGGAATATGGAGAGGATTTGTGGATTGGTGGGAAATGAGGGCTAAAGTTGGAATCGGGGGTTTTTTTTAAAGTGGGGGTAGGGGAGGGCGAGGTGGACCTTGTTAAAAAATTTATTTTGAAGGTCAGCTAATGTTTTATGCAGGGAAAACGAGTGGGGCGGGGTGAAAACAGGGAAATGTTTGCAAAAATGTTGGGGGAAAATTCACAATAAAAATTTTGAGGCAATTAGAGTTAGGGGCGGGGTGAAGGATTTTTTTAAGGGGGGATAGGCCATCAGGTTTTGTTTTTAAAGGGAAAGTTTAAGGAAAGGAGGCGAAAAAAACCTTGGAATTATTGAGGTAGGTCGGGGGGGGGGTGTTTGAGGAGGGTAAGGCCTATCCCCAAAGGAAAATATTTTTTGTTCCCGTTTTTGGGTTTAGTGAGAAATGGAGGGGGTTTGGGGGGGGAAAGGGGTGGGGGACGTTTTGGGGAAAATTGGGTTTAATAGGGTTTTAAAGTGAGCGGACAGGCAGTGAGAGTGTTTGTAAAGAGGAGGTGGAGGAGGCAGTTTTTGGGCTGTGGGGGGGAAAAAACCCCCAGGCATAGATGGCATCCCAAATGGTTTTATAGTGCTTTTGGGGGGTGTATGGATTGTTGGGGGGGTTTTTAAAATTGTATGATGTATTATGGAGGAGGGGAAATGCAAAGAAGGGTGTCACATTTTTAGTCCCCCAAAAAGAGGAAATCCCGAGTTTTGAATGATTATGTGCGATTTACTTTAAATGTGGGGGATTAAAAGATTTTTTTAAGTTTTTTGGGCAACAGAAGGGAAAAAAGTGTTGGGTTTAGTGTTGACAGGGGGATTTGGGGTTCGGGGAGAAGGATGAGGGATGGACTGGGTTTATTGGGATTTTCTAGGAGTGTACGGGGGGGGGAATACTGGGTTTAGAGGGGGAAACGCTATGATGCTTGGACGAGATTTCTTGGGGTTTGTTTTAGAGGGTTTGGGGTTTCGGGGGGGGTGTGGGGGTGGGTGAACATTTGTTGCTGAGGCAGAGGTGGAGTACGGTAAATGGGAGGTTGGGTTAAAAGTTACCGTGGAGAGAGGTTTGGGCAGGGCTCCCCGTGTCGCAGTGCTTTTGCGTGTGGCAGAATCTTTTTTATGAGTCTGTTGAGAGGGGGTAGACAACAAAAGATGGAGGGGGGTGCAAGGGGGCATCTTTAAGGGATGTGAATATACTACTGTTTGCTACGGGGAAAGGGAAAGAGTTAGGAGGTGGGTAGAGTGATTCAGATGTTTGGGAAAAATACGGGGAGCAGGTTAATACAGTGAATCAAGGTTACTAGAGGTGGGTAATTTGGATGGGGGCTTGGGGATGGGGTTGGATGGACGGGGTTTGATAGAATCAGGGTATGTGGGAAAGGTATATGGCGGAGGGCAGGAGCAAAAGGGGAAAAATCGGAGTCTGTCATAGGAAAGGGTTTTTGGTGACTAAAAGGGTTTAAAGTGAGAGGGACTGCTTTACATCAGAGGTAGTGGTGGAAATTCATTGTTATGCAAGGTAGGGGGGTGGCAGAGTTTTTTCCCCTTAGAGGTACAGGAATTGTGGAAATGGAGGAGGGTACTAAATTTTGTGTGGTTTGGGGGGCGGGTTTAAAGAAAGGAGGGGGTTAGAGGATTTCAAGAGGGGGGTTTGGGTTTGTTCCCTTTGGACTGAGAGTATGGCTATATATATTTTTTCAAGAGGAGGTTTTTAGGGCGGGGGTGTGAGGGGGCAAAAGTAGGAAGAGTTATGGAGGGGGCACGAATGGTGGGTGGGAAGGAATTGAGGTTTTGTGAAGATTGTTGAGATTTTTTTGACAGTGTGAAGGTGGATGCATCAAGTGAAAAGGTTGGTGAGGGTGTGAGAGGCCCAGGGAATTATGAAAGGGGGAGCGTGACCCCAATTTTGATTGGGGGGTTTTTTGGAAAAGATTTTTGTCAGCTTGGTACCCGGGTAGAGTAAGGAATTAGTATACCTTTCATCATGGGATTCGGCCCCCCAAGGAGTGTTTCGTTGATGGGGTTTTTGGGAAAAGGTTTTTGTCAGTTTTGTGGGGTGTTGAAATGGCGTTTCATGGGTTTTCTTTTGTACCCCCTTGGAGGGGGGAAAATCGGGATGGGGGGGGGTTATCAGATTGTTTGGGGGGGGTCGTTTGCCCCCTTTTAAAGGGTTTTTACTAGATGTAAAGGGAGTGCCTGGGTGTGGGGAAAGGGTAATTATTCATTGTAGATTATCTGGATATCTCATGGGGGAAAGAGGGGGAAATTTGGGGTGAAGAAGGGTTAAACGGGCGCTGATTCTTGGACAAGGTGGAATATGTGGTTTTTGGGGCGCCCGGGAAAAAAGTTTCTCGGAAGGGAATAGGAACCTCTTTTGGGTTCCCTTTGTCGGGGCCTGGGTGGACAAAGGGGTGGGCTCCTATAAAGGGGGTGTAAAGGGGATGGGGATTTTTTTTTGTTTCCCCATGGGGTTTGTGATGTGTAGAGGAGGTAGTAACGTTTGGGATGGATGGACGCTATGTTTCATGAGAATGTCTGTCATGTGAGACATAAGTGTTTTTTTTAAAAAGGTTAAAATTTTTTTTTAAACCCGATGGTTATGTTACTGTGTTAAAAAAATTTTTTGATATCCCGGATACCAGGCTTAGGATCTCGGTTTTTTAAGTAAAAGATTGGCAAGTTGGTTTCACAAACAAAAATTTCTGAGGTAAAGTATGTTCTTTTGGGATCAGCAAAATACAGCGGCTTTTATTATAAATTGTCTTGAATTATTTTTAAACCCCCTTTTTCTGGGGGGTTTATGTGGGAATTTTAAAGGGATGTATAGGGGCTTGGTTCTTACCCGTTTTTATGGGGTTATCAAAAAGTCTTGTGGGGCAAGATTTTCGGTTTCTAATAGTGGGGGTTTAATTTATGGTGGGTTTTTGGTTTAAACCTTTTGTGTGCCGAGGTTTTTTGTTTTAAACCTTTTTTGGGTTATTTTTTAAGTATGTTTCAGTATGTTGTTCTGTTTCTTGTACCCGAATTTTTTTATTGAGGGTTTAACATATTTTAAATTTAAATACGTTTTCAAATTGTTTAAATAACCCCCGAGGGGATGTACCCGGCTTTCCCTCCAGCGTCCAAACGCCCCGGCTTCTAACTGGTGTCTTCGAAGCTTTCCTTGACCCCTAGGACCCCGTCTCCTGGGGCATTGTGCGCCATGGTCATAAGAGTCCAAAAAACGGTGTTTCCCCTGCCCCGCTAGTGTACAAAAACCCGAGTTTTATGGTTTTGCAAAGTAACATATGTGGTTTTTGGCCTCCCCATTGTCATTTTTAGTTGAAAGGGTCCTTCAGCATCCCCCCGTAGGGGGGTCCCTCCCTTCCATGCTCGCCCCAGTGTAAATCCCCTAACCCCTGAACCTCTTTAGGCTGTTTTGCTGTTGTTTAAAAGGTAATTCTTACTTTTCCCAAGTAAAATATTAGACACACATGCAAAACATACTTCCACTGTGAATTGATCTCTCCCCCTTTCGAAATTTGTCGACGTTTTGGGTTGATTTTGAAAGTCAGCCCTCATGAACTTCACAAGACCCTTTACATACCATTCAGTGCCACCCCATACAATCTTCATTGGGGATTCCAACCGTCCCTGATATGCTTGGCAAGAGAAAATTCATCGGGTGCTGCTTAAAGATCCTTAACAGCTCAATGCAAGGGGTTTTTTTATGCGCCCGGGACAGTCGGTCCCCCATCTTGGGGGCTAATGCATGTTTTCCTCACCAGGTGGCGTGCAAGAGAAAAGTGAAGCTCCTTCCCCTGCAGGTTTTAGAGACGAAAAGTCCTTATTCGTTTTTTTGTTTAAGCTGTATTCTTTGATTTTTATTTATTATTATTATTATTATAATAAGGGGGGGGAAACGCTAAACCCGTAGGTTATACAGCGCCCGGGGGGATATGGGAAAGGGATTCGGCTTTAAATTTGGGGAACTGGAGCAAGGGCAATTCCCTAAATCAAGAGCCCCTCATCAACATTCAAGGAACCTTCCCTGAGGGGGGTATTTTTTTTGTATGTTGGTTTTGTAAAGCTGTATTGTTGGGATTGTATGTAGATGTTTAGTAAGATTATGAGTTAGGTTTTGGGTTATTTTGAAAAAAATGCGAAGGGTGGGTTTTTTGACATAAATTTTGTATATGTACTTTTCTATGATTGAGCCTTTGTCAGATGTTTGTTATATGTAACATTTTTAAAATATGTAAGGTCTTGTTCAAGAATGTGTATATATGTCAGCCCGTATTTTTTTTTTTTTTTTTGTAGCTGTTCTTGCCTTAACCCAGGGCAACATGGGTTTAGAACAGGTCGCTCTTGTCTGTCTCAACTATTGGATCACTACGACAAGGTCCTAAATGCACTAGAAGACAAAAAGAATGCAGATGTAATATATACAGACTTTGCAAAAGCCTTCGACAAGTGTGACCATGGCGTAATAGCGCACAAAATGCGTGCTAAAGGAATAACAGGAAAAGTCGGTCGATGGACCTATAATTTCCTCACTAACAGAACACAGAGAGTAGTCGTCAACAGAGTAAAGTCCGAGGCAGCTACGGTGAAAAGCTCTGTTCCACAAGGCATAGTACTCACTCCCATCTTGTTCCTCATCCTCATATCCGACATAGACAAGGATGTCAGCCACAGCACCGTGTCTTCCTTTGCAGATGACACCCGAATCTGCATGACAGTGTCTTCCATTGCAGACACTGCAAGGCTCCAGGCGGACATCAACCAAATCTTTCAGTGGGCTGCAGAAAACGATATGAAGTCAACGATGAGAAATTTCAATTACTCAGATATGGTAAACATGAGGAAATTAAATCTTCATCTGAGTACAAAACAAATTCTGGCCACAAAATAGAGCGAAACACCAACGTCAAAGACCTGGGAGTGATCATGTCGGAGGATCTCACCTTCAAGGACCATAACATTGTATCAATCGCATCTGCTAGAAAAATGACAGGATGGATAATGAGAACCTTCAAAACTAGGGAGGCCAAGCCCATGATGACACTCTTCAGGTCACTTGTTCTATCTAGGCTGGAATATTGCTGCACACTAACAGCACCTTTCAAGGCAGGTGAAATTGCCGACCTAGAAAATGTACAGAGAACTTTCACGGTGCGCATAACAGAGATAAAACACCTCAATTACTGGGAGCGCTTGAGGTTCCTAAACCTGTATTCCCTGGAATGCAGGAGGGAGAGATACATGATTATATACACCTGGAAAATCCTAGAGGGACTAGTACCGAACTTGCACACGAAAATCACTCACTACGAAAGCAAAAGACTTGGCAGACGATGCAACATCCCCCCAATGAAAAGCAGGGGTGTCACTAGCACGTTAAGAGACCATACAATAAGTGTCAGAGGCCCGAGACTGTTCAGCTGCCTCCCAGCACACATAAGGGGGATTACCAACAGACCCCTGGCAGTCTTCAAGCTGGCACTGGACAAGCACCTAAAGTCAGTTCCTGATCAGCCCGGCTGTGGCTCGTACGTTGGTTTGCGTGCAGCCAGCAGCAACAGCCTGGTTGATCAGGCTCTGATCCACCAGGAGCCTGGTCACAGACCGGGCCGCGGGGGCGTTGACCCCCGGAACTCTCTCCAGGTAAACTCCAGGTTAAGTTATTGTTGTAAGTTTTGCAGAAATATCTTGCGAGCATATAGGTGCAATCCATTTGTGTCAGTTTTTTTTTTGGATTGAGATCCATACTGTTTCCTTATTTTTATTTTTATGTTAAACTGTATTGGTTTTAAATAAAATATAAAAAAAAACTCAATTTTCGTATTTTTTCGATTTTTTTTACTCCGTGCGGCGAGCGCAAATCGTCCCTCAAAAATTGTGTTACCACAGGTAAACAATACCATACATATTATATTTAATATTATTATTATTATAATCAAAAAGAAGCACTAAGCCACATGGGCTATACAGTGCTGCAAGGTAGGGAAGGAAGCGAGGGTATTGGATGGCAGAAGGGAGGAGGGATGATCAGTAGGTTACAGAAAACAGCGGGGCAGGGGATAGTACGGGGTTAGAGGGTAGCAAGAGATTGAAGTAGAAAGGGCTGAAGGTATCAGAATTTGTGAAGTCAGTTGTTGTCAAAAAGGCAATGAGAGAGTCTGGATGAAAGGTGGGTCCATCAGCGAGAAGGGAAGGTAAAGAGAGAGCAGCAGAGCGAAGACGACGACGGAGGTAAATTCTACGTGCTCGTTGATAAAGTGGGCAGTCCAACAGAATGTGGCTGACTGATAATGGAACTTGGCAATTCTCACAGAGAGGAGCAGGGCGCCTCTCCATGAGATATCCATGAGTAAGACGAGTATGGCCAATGCGAAGATGGGAGAGAGTAGTCTCCCAACCTCGACACTGGTGATAAAAAGATGGCCAGTAACCTATACTCGGTTTAATAGATTGAAGTTTGTTGCCGAGCATAGTAGACCAATGTTGTTGCCAATGGGTGTGAAGTTGGGAAGATATTGCAGCAAAATAGTCCGTAAATGGAATACCTCTACATGAAACTGGTAGGTCATGTACTGCTGACCGTGCAGCAGTGTCTGCCTGTTCATTGCCCTGTACGTCAACATGACCAGGGACCCAACAAAAAACAATATCTTTATGCTTGGTAAAGATGCAGCGTAGCCAAAGTTGGATACGGAGGACTAAGGGGTGAGGTGTATCAAATTTCTGTATAGCCTGTAAAGCACTAAGGGAGTCTGAGACAACCACAAATGATGACACAGGCATAGATGCAATACGGATAAGTGCTGTAAGGATGGCATACAATTCAGCAGTAAAAATACTAGCCGAAGATAGTAAATGCCCTTGTACGACGCTGTCTGGAAACACTGCTGCGAATCCTATGCCGTCAGAAGACTTAGAGCCATCTGTGTACACAGCAATGGCATGAGAATGAGAGTGAAAGTGGTCAAGAAAATGAGAGCGGGAAGCGACCGTAGACAGTTGGGCTTTCGAGCAAGGGAGAGAGAAAGAACAGACTCGAACAGCTGGAACTTCCCAGGGGGGTAGGGAAAAGTGAGATGCTACATGTACATAGAAAGGTGGTAATTGAAGAGAAGACAAGAGCGAATGAAGGCGAAGAGAGAAGGGACGGAGTAAACAGGGGCGGCGAACAAATAAAGAATGTCTACTAATATCAGTGACCATTCTATAAATGGAAGGATTGCGGAGATCATGAGAGCGTACATAGTAGCGAAGGTAATGGGCATCACGGTGATCGGATAAGGATGGAACGTTCGCTTCTGCATAGAGGCTCTCGACAGGGGAAGAGCGAAAAGCACCAAGGCATAAACGTAATCCTTGGTGATGAATGGGGTTAAGGCTAGAGAGAGTAGCATGAGATGCCGCTGAATAGATCTGGTCACCATAATCAAGTTTCTATAAGATAAGGGTGGAATGTAGGCGAAGGAGGGTTCGACGATCAGCTCCCCATGAAAGATGAGCAAGGGTTTTAAGGAGGTTCAGCCGGCTGTGGCAAGTTGCCTTCAGAGAGGTAATGTGAGGTTTCCAGGATAACCTACGATCAAAGAGGAGGCCCAGAAACTTGACTGTATCACGTTCAGGGATACGGGAGCCATAGAGGTACAAAGGATGATCGGAGATGACAGAGCGTCTAGTGAAAGTAATTTGGTGGGTTTTAGTGCTGGAAAATTTAAACCTACGTGTGGTGGCCCAATTGGAAACACGGTCGACTGCATGCTGGAGAGAAACTGTAATATGGTGACAGTCAGCACCTGCACAGGCAATAGCAAAGTCATCAACATAGAGTGATGACCAAATATTTGATGGAAGACTAGAGGCCAAATCATTAATAGCAAGGAGAAAAAGTGTTGTGCTCAGAACACATCCCTGGGGGACACCTTCAGCTTGGATAAAGTCCGGGGAGAGCACATTATTAACCCGAACACGGAAATGCCTGTCAGTTAAAAAGTTCTTAAGGAAGGATGGTAGATTGCCTCGAAGGCCTAAGGAGTGGGCTTGGGCTAAAATATTATACCTCCAAGTTGTGTCATATGCCTTCTCAAGGTCAAAAAATATGGCAATAACTGAGTGGTTATTCGCAAAGGCATTACGAACATACATATTTCTGTTTATGGTCAAATGAGTGAGTGAGTGTAAGTGTGAACCACCAGGTGGTATTCGTGTAGTTAGTTGACGGGGTGTATCAGGGAGATAAGATGTTTTCTAATGGTAGTTTTGAAGGTGATGAATGTGTCTGCAGTTCTAGAGTTCTCAGGTAGGTTATTCCAGATTTTAGGGCCTTTGACATACATTGAATTTTTGTAAAGGTTTATTCGAACACGGGGAATGTCGTAGAGATGTTTGTGTCTGGTGTTATGCCTGTGGGTTCTGTCACAACTATCAAGAAAGCGTTTTAGGTCAAGGTTGATATTAGAGTTTAAGGCCCTGTAGATATAGATTGCACAGTAGTAAGTGTGGATGTACTGAACTAAGAGTAAGTTTAGATCTATGAAGAGTGGGGGGGTGTGTTGCCAGGGATGGGATTTAGTGATTATTCTTACTGCAGCTTTTTGTTGGGTTATTATTGGCTTTAGGTGTGTTGCTGCAGTTGATCCCCAAGCACAAATAGCATAGGTGAGGTATGGATAAATAAGTGAGTGGTATAGTGTGAGAAGGGCATTTTGCGGCACGTAGTATCATATCTTGGAGAGGATCCCAACCGTTTTGGATACTTTTTTGGCTATATGCTGGATATGGGTGCTGAAATTCAGGTTGTTGTCAAGGTATAAGCCTAGGAATTTTCCCCCATTATTTCTGGTAATTAGAGTGTTGTCAATCTTAATGTTAATTTGTGCATTTCCTGCTCTGCTACCAAACATAATATAGTAGGTTTTGTCAGTGTTAAGCATAAGTTTATTGGCTGTCATCCAAGTCGATATTTTAATCAGCTCCTCATTCACAATGGTGTTGAGGGTGGCAAGATTAGGGTGAGAGATGACATAAGTCGTGTCATCAGTAAAGAGAATGGGTTTCAGGTGTTGGGATACGTTTGGAAGGTCATTGATGTATATGAGGAAGAGCAGGGGACCAAGGACACTTCGCTGCAGAACTCCAGTATCAAGTGGCCGTGTTGCTGATGCTGTGTCTTTAATGGTGACGTACTGATACCTATTAGTAATGTAAGATTTGAAATAAGCAAGCGCATGGCCTCTTATACCGTAGTGATCAAGTTTGTGGAGTAGGATGTCGTGGTCTACTGTGTCAAAAGCTTTTCTTAGGTCAATAAAAATTCCTAGTGGATATTCCTTATTTTCCAATGCTGTGTAAAGCAGATCTAGCATTTTTATGATTGCATCATTTGTGCTTTTATTTTTCCTGAATCCAAACTGGCAGGGGTTGAGTATGTTTTGAGCCGTTATAAATGAATACAGTCTCCTGTGCACGAGTTTCTCAAAGATTTTGGATAGCAATGGTAAGTTAGATATTGGCCTATAGTTGTTTAAGTCTGTAGGGTCACCACCTTTATGTATTGGTGTAACCCTTGCCATCTTGAGTAGTTTCGGGAAGGTGCTAGTCTCTATTGACTTGTTAAAAAGTAATGAAATAGCATGCGAAAGGACATGGGCAGCTCGCTTGTACAGTAATGGTGGGACATGAGACAGATTCCCCGAGTTATTTTTAAGTGACTTTATGATCTCAATGACTTCCGTGGGCTCAGTTGGTGCAAGATAGAAGGAATTAGGGAAATTTCCATCTAGGTAGTCCCCGGCATGGGCATTGGTATGTGGGATTTTACTGGCGAGATTAGATCCTATGTTTGAGAAGAAGTCGTTTATCTTGTTAGCTGTGTCAGTGGGATGTAGTGGTGTTTTATTAGGTTTAGTTAGGACAATATTCTTGGTTTTTCTCAGTTTGTGGGTCCCTAGAATCTGAGAGAGTGTTTTCCAGGTCTTTTTTTATATCTCCTCTAGTGTCTGTGAATCTACTGGAGTAGTATAGTTGTTTGGCTTTTTTTATCACTTTGGTGAGAGCTGATGAATAGTGTTTAAGAGTATCTTTGTGTATTAAGCCCTGTCTATATTGCTTTTCATATTGGTGTTTCTTGTCAATGGATTTCAGAATGGTGCTGGTTAGCCATGGGCAACCAAGCCGTTTGTTTGTGATCTGTTTTGTTTTTATAGGACAATGTTTGTTGTATAGTCTAAGTAATTTGTTAAGAAAAATGTCTGTTCAGTCATCAATACCATTGGCCTTGGAGAATTCTGTAGGCCAATCAACAGTCTCTAGGTCAGCTGTGAACTTCCTTACTGAGGCCTCGTCATGGAGTCTAAATGAGACTTTGTTGTATTCAAGTGGTGGTTTACTAATGTTTGTCAGGAGGAAGGTAGGGTAGTGGTCTGTAGTGCTATCTGTGATTATCCCTGATTTAAGGGGGGCTAGTATATTGGTCCATATGTGGTCTATTATGGTTGCACTTGTCTCAGTGAGCCTGGTTGGTTTAGTTATTGTTGGTATGAGAAGTGTGTTGTTCATATTGTTGATGAAATCAGTTACAGGCTGATCATCTAGTAAGCCAAGGTTGATGTTGAAGTCTCCAGCTAAGAGAAGGTGGTGCTTATTTATTTGTCTGTTTGTTATTAGTGACTTTAATTTCTCACTGAAATTTGGGATGTTTGTGTGAGGTATCCGGTAAATGGCACCGATTGTTATAGGCGTCTTAAGGTTTTTTACAGTAAAATTAGCAAAAATGTATTCCCCATATTCATCACTAAAGCAAGTGGTGCTAAGACAAGATAATTGGTTAGAGTAATAGATTGCAATACCACCCCCAACTTGGTTTGTTCTGCAGTTGTGAATTGCTGTGTATCCTGGTAGAGGGTAGATATCTATTGTGTCCTGCTTAAGCCAGGTCTCAGTAAGAATAATGCAGGAGAAGGGTGTCTTTAGTGATTCAAGGAGTGCTAGGAGGTCATTATAGTGTTTGCTTAAGGACCTGATGTGAAGAATACAATGAATTATAGCCTGAGATGAGAGAGATAACAGCAGAGTGTAATTTTGGTTCCTGTAAGCAAACACCAACAGGGGAAAACTGGGAGAGTAACATCTGAAGCTCACCCCAATTACCCCTGAGGCCGCGTATATTCCACTGTAAATAGGCCATGATTGGCAATGATAAAGATACCTGAAATCCGCAGGTAAGGGCTCCTATGGACTAGAGGGGTTAGAAAAGTCCACATGCGGAGGCAGTGGAAAACTTTTCAACAGAAAAGGGAAAAACGGTGCGCTGGAAGAAAGGGGGTTGCCAGATGGATTTAGGGGGAAGAGAAGGAGCGGAGGGTGGATCAGTGCCCCTTGAGGGTTTTGGTCCCTGCAATATTTTCAGAGTTTGGGCTTCAAGTTTTTTCCAAATTCAGAAACTCGAGGGGAGAAAATATTGGAAATGGTTAGGGGGGATGAGTAAAGTTTGGGAACTGTAATGGACTGTACCAAGGTGGGGGGCAAAGGGTGGAGGGAACGGGAGAAGCATGGGGGGGAACAGAAAGGCAGAAACCTGGGGGTGGCCAAAGAGGAAGAAACTTGGGGGGGAACAGGGGGGGAAGGTACAGTACGGGGAGGGGGGTGAACCTCTAAAACTTTAAAAAGACCCAGTAAAAGGGGGGAAGAACAAGGTACAGAGACGGGGAAGGGAAAATAAACGAGGTGGAAGTTTGGGTGGGGAGGTGTTAACGGACCTTTTTTGGCTTTTTGAAAAGAGGGGGCCAATTGGGGGAGGTGCCCAAACGAAAACCCTCGCGCTACGAGGCTTTGTGAGAGAGAACACGAAAAGCAAGATAAAGACTGAGACTTTAAAGGGTAGGGACGCCCTGAGCCGGGGCCCCAAAAAAGAATTAGCTACAGGAGTGACTATGGGGATTTAAACCACAGGGGGTGGGTGCAAAAGGGGATACCAGAAGTGGGGAATTTTTTTTGAAACAGGGGAAATAAGAAACACAGGTATCTCCCTGGAGGCGGAGATGAAAAACCCGGCCCATGGGCAAAAGGGGAGACCTTTTTTCCTTTTTGAGGTAACAGTTTTTCTCCCCTCCTTAAAGATTTGACAACGGGCGAAAGAAACAAAAGGGTGAGCCTCAGGGAAAATTAAGGCAAGAGGGGGGTCAAATTGCAAAAACGTTTAAAGGGTAAATTCGGCACCACAGCCGGGGAAATTTTGGGCGATAGATCGCAAATTTCCTGGAGGCCCAAAATCGCCAGCAATTTCTAAAACTTTTGCGGTGTGGGGAAATCACCTTTCAAACTTGTAACCGTTTGTCCCTGCTATAAAAAATGAGGTTTGGGAGTTTAAAACGGCTGTCAAAATTAAACGAGCCACATTGCTGGGGTATCGTCTCCCCCCCCGCGGGCAGGAAAAGCGTTCTCCCTTTTAGGATTGAGAGATCTTGGAGTTCCCAGCTGTTCAAGAAAGTCCTGTCACATGTCTGGAAATTTTGTTGAACAAAAGGTATGGGGGGAATTTTATGGGGACCACAAAAAAGAATTGAGGGAAATATCTTTTCAATAGTTACAGGGAAAAGTTTTCGAATGGGAAAGACGGAAAGCTCATGAGCCTGGGTTTGCTTCTGTATGGTGGGCGATGCGCGTACCGCCTTAAGAGCATGAAAAAAAATTTTCTTTTAAACCCAAAATAGCGTAGGAGTGCCTTGGGCCAAAAACTGGGGGTCAGAAAAAAGGCATAGGAAGTCGGGCTAAAAGTGAAGAAATTTAAATCCATTGGCAGTCTGAAACTGAGCGTTGGGAAAAAAATAAGGTGTCGATCTTTTCTGAGAAGAACGAGAAGGTGGAGAATTTTCATCAGCAAAGGGAAAAAGTCGTTTTTTTGTTTAGGGGGGGGGACCAAGTTTGGGCCGACGGGAACGGGCCCGGCGATTCGAAAAATTTCCCCCACTTTTAGAGGGAGAGGACGGAAGCATAGTCCCAAAGGGGAGGAAGGGCAGATAAATCGAAGGAGGGCCCGTCGAGGGCCTCAGTACCTGAAAACGGGTGGGGGAAACGCAAACCGCAAGAGGAAAAGAGACAAAGAGGATGTCCGAAAGTGGTCCAAAAGACGGGGCCGGGGGCAGAAAGGGGGGCGGTATCAAAAGGGGTCCAGGGGGAGCAGGGTTTATGGACTAGGGGTGGGGCCCTGGTTAGGTTTTTTTTCTTTCTTTTTTTTTTTAAAGAAAAAAAGAAAAAAAAAAAAGAAAATAAAAAAAAAAAAAAAGAAAAAAAAAGGGGGACCGGGGGGGGATAGTTCCTAGGAAAGGGAAAGAAAAAGGGGCCCAAAAACTCCCTCCGGCCCAAAAGCCCTCAGCAAACCCCAAGTAGCGCAGAGCGCATGGAACCCTGCCATACCCCCTACCCTCATGCCAGAAAAACCCCAATCCGGGGTAGCAACCCAAATTTTGCCGAGCTACCTCGGTGGACAAAAAGAGGGCGGCCCAAAAACTGCCACAAAGCATAAACCCCCTTTTGGGCCCCCAACCCCCCAAAACCGGGAAAGGGTGGCTTCCAGAGATACGCCCGTTTCCCCGAAACCCCAAAGCCACACCCGGGATACCGGGGAGGATCAGGGCATCCCCAGGCAAACCAGATTCCCCGGCAAACTCAAACCCCCGCCAAGACCCCAATGGAATGGGATGGACCCCGGTACCCTTTCCCCTACCTAAAGGGAAATACGGCCCGTGAAAAAAAAAAAAAAAAAAAAACCAAAAAAAGGGAAGGGGAAAAAGGGGGGGTTGGGGGGGAAGGGGGAGGGAAAAGGGAAAAAGGGGGGGATGGGATAGGGAAAGGGGGTTTTGGGGTAATTAGGTTTTGGGCTGAGGGAAATAGACCAAAAAGGGCCTAACCGATCAAACCCCTTCACCATAACCCAAAGCCCCCCCCTTTAAGAGTTTTTATATTAATAATTACCCAAAATTTGGGCAATCAAAAAACAAAAATAAAATTGTACAAATGAAATACATAATTTTTTTATTATTAATTTATATTCCCCTGTAGTATTTAATTTTGGGGGGGGGGCATAGGGGTTTTTTTTGGGAATATAAAATCCCTTTTTAAAAATTTTATGATAATTTTTTACCCCTCTCCCCATAAAATTTAAATTTTATTAAATAAATTTTTTTTAAATTTTTAAAAATAAATTTTTTTATGTTTTAAAAAAAATTTTTTTAAATTCATTAAGAATTGAAAGACAATTAACTGAAAATTATAAAATTTTTTGGGGAAAATGGGAAAAAAAAAAAAAATAACTTTTTTAAGTAAATGTAACTTACAAGAGTTGACATTTAATGACATAATAATAATAATAAAAATAAAATAATAATAATAATAATAATAATAATAATAATAAAATAAAATAAAAAAATAATAATAATTATGGACATTTTTTTAGGGTTTAAATTTCTTGTACAAACCTCAACATTTCTTGTACATACCTCAACATTACTTGTACATACCCCCGAAAGAAACCCCCCCCATGCCCAGCCAACCCCTTCCCAGGGGGAGGGTAGGTGCCTAGGGCCCCAGCCTTAGCTCATAAGACGGCCCTTTTCC
>NW_026491827.1:0-21571 GCF_026875155.1 Cherax quadricarinatus
ACTGTATGTATGTGTACCTGCACCTAAATAATCTTACTTATGCACACACACTTATTTTCACACTCATTTGCGCATTTCCACAACCACGGCGTGTGCGTTGTTTTGTACGTGTATGAACACGTACAAAACAACGCACACGCTCTCACACATACACATGCATATGTATAACACACACTGATCGCCTCGTACACTAATATGCTCGTAATCACACACACACACACACACACACACACACACACACACACACACACACACACACATGTCCATCTATACCACACGCACATATGTACTAAAATTTGTATCCATTTATATATGCAGTCTCCCTCACGGTTGTTAAAATTATGTTTGTTTCTTCAAAATAAAGTCGAGAAGTTGTGGGTAGAAAAAAATCAGATTTCCTCAAGTTAGGGAACTCAGGAACTTTATATATTTCAATATTCTGATGAAGAATGTTGGTTCTCGCCATGTTGAAGACATCCATTGTGGGTCAGGTACAGAAAACTCTACCATGAATTATCTTTTGGAAGACAAAGTTCTATAAATCATTTTTAAACAATTTAACTAATTTCTATTCTCACATTTCACTTGTCTAACATCTAGACCATCATAAAACATTACTCCCCCCCCCACGGACTATAAACATTATGGGATGAAAATAAAAACTAGCAGCTGAGGATATTCGATCCCTTGACATGGACAACTAATATGGTGGGTCTTACCCACTGGTCAGTGCGTCTCCGACTTACTAACATTCTACATTATGATGTCATGTTCTGTGATGTGTAAATGTTAGCAAAATTATAAAATTAATGTTGTATTGTAATATACTGCGATGTTTAATTGTTAGTATGTATTATACCTTGAATAGTGTACCACACAATGTTGTTTCTTCAACATTAATGTTTATGCCATTAAGAATACTTTATGTTTAAGGGGTATTTTCGTTGTAATAACTGGTAACATAACATAACAAAGGAAATATTCATATTATTGTCAAAACTGCTTTTTATGAAACAAGATTCAATTATATTCCTGTCGACCATGGACTTGCTTGATACTACTTTCTCAACTTTTTGAAAATCAATTGGATGGTTAAAATCTCTTACATGAATAAATAGAGCATTGGAATCTTGTCCAGTTCTAATGCTATATTTATGTTGTTTTAATCTTAGTTCGAGATTTTTACCAGTTTGACCGTAATAAACTTTATCGCAAATTTTACAAGGAATCTTATAGACACATCCATCAGCATTTTGGGGGGAATTCTTTATCAAAAGCTTTTTTACTGTATCAAGATTTTTGAATACAACTTTAATATTAAAAGTCTTAAGAAGAGAAGGCATATCAACCAAGTTTTCATGGTAAGGGAGAACCAACATATTTTTAGTTGAATAAGGCTGGCTGCCCCTTTTTGGATTATAAAAAGTGTTTCTAGCAACTTTAAAAGTTTTATCAATTACATTTCTTGGGTATTTTAAATCATTGATATGCCTTCTCTTCTTAAGACTTTTAATATTAAAGTTGTATTCAAAAATCTTGATACAGTAAAAAAACTTTTGATAAAGAATTCCCCCCAAAATGCTGATGGATGTGTCTATAAGATTCCTTGTAAAATTTGCGATAAAGTTTATTACGGTCAAACTGGTAAAAATCTCGAACTAAGATTAAAACAACATAAATATAGCATTAGAACTGGACAAGATTCCAATGCTCTATTTATTCATGTAAGAGATTTTAACCATCCAATTGATTTTCAAAAAGTTGAGAAAGTAGTATCAAGCAAGTCCATGGTCGACAGGAATATAATTGAATCTTGTTTCATAAAAAGCAGTTTTGACAATAATATGAATATTTCCTTTGGTTTATATAAATTAGTTCCATTTATAATTAATAGAATTTGGGAAGAATTTAATAATACACTGGACAAATAATTTTTAAATTTTCTTGGGTAGAATAGCTTGGGGGTGAGTTGTGCAAAGGACCTATCCAAGTTGGCTCGCCGCGCGTCACGTGTTTAACCGTTGTGGGATCTGATAGTGAGGTGCTGGCCGGACCCCTTATATAGCTTCCTTGGATGCTTCACTTTCATAGTTCCTTGATAATGTGAGTAGTCACGAAAGCGCTTGGAATTTCTCTATTCTTTCAGAGTGGTTGTTTTGCATATTTTGAAATCACCTGTTCACTGTGATCTTATTGCATATATATATATATATATATATAATATATAAAATATATATATATATATATATATATATATATATATATATATATATATATATATATATATATATATATATATATATATAATATATACATATTATATATATATATATATATATATATATATATATATATATATATATATATATGAATGTATACAAGGCAAGCCATCATGTAGAGCAGAACTTTATTAACATATTGTGTTAAAACTCTGTACACACATTTTACATGTACGTGCATGTATGTATATATACAAACATTTGCGACCTTCAAATTCATTTATGAAACACGAAAAACGGAAGTTTTTTTAAATTCGTTGCAATTTTCCTGGAGGAGGTTTAGAGATTCTCACTTTCACTCATACATACACAATAACATGTACACGCGATATTCATACATGTTATAAGCATTCATACATAATAACATGTACACAAGACTATCAAACACACAACATGTACACATGACAATCATCAACACACAACATGTATACATGACAATCATCAACACACAACATGTATACATGACAATCATCAATATACAACATGTACACATGACAATCAACACACAACATGTACACATGGTACACATACACAATAACACGTGTATTAATGTATACATAATGACACGTACACATGACAATCATCAACTCTCAACATGTACACATGGCACACATACACAATACGTGTATTTAATGTGTACATAACATGTACACATGACAATCATCAACACACAACATGTACACATGACAATCATCAACACACATGTACATATGGCACACACACAATAGCACGTGTATTAATGTGTACATAACACGTACACATGTCGATCAACATACATCATGTACCCATGATAATCATCAACTTACAACATGTACACATGACAATCATCAACACACAACATGTACACATGACAATCATCAACACACAACATGTACACATGACAATCATCAACACACAACATGTACACATGACAATCATCAACACAACATGTACACATGGCAATCATCAACACACATGTACACATGGCACACATACACAACACGTGTATTTAATGTGTACATAATAACATGTGCACATGACACACAGTCCTCCACTAGCGCCTCAGTCGTGTCACATCTTTAAATATTCACAAGTTACACAAACAATGTTCTCAAATTACTGTAAACCAACATTTTTTTGTCTTATATATTCTGAATATTGAATCAAATACTCATATCTAAATTTCCCATATATTGTCTCTGCTACATTGTTTAATCATGTGGACGAGTACATGTATGTCTATGAGAATGTGTACACATGTATGTGTACATAAGTGTTCGTTTGATGGGCTTTGGAGTGATATGTTTGTGTGCATGTATGTGTGATCTCAGACATATTATAGTGATAGGAGATAACTGTGTACATTGTTGTGTGCGTATTTGTAGTACATGGAATTGTGTGTGATTTTTTATGTATGCAAGTGTATGTATAATGATGTATGAGTAAGGTGAATGTGTTTAAACGTATAAATATTTGTGAAAATACTTATATATGTGTATGCAAACAATTTCTGCCCTTGTTAGGCTTTCAGTGCCAAATGTAAAAGACGGATAAATAAACAAAAATGAAAGTAGTGTAATATTTAACATAGTTATGATGGTGGTGGACAAATTAACCAATATTTGGGTATTCATCTGCATTAATAAAACATTCACAAATACTTTTAAACAGCTAAATAAGTAAAAAAAAACAACTTGTTCTCAGTATATTTTCATAGTGTAACATAAAAGGATTTCCAAAATTTATGTTAATTAGCCTCTCGGAGGTGGCCGAACTGTGAGGCCGCTTGGTGGCGTCTACCTGACCTACGGTCGCGGCTGTCTTGGTGGGAGTAATTACTGGACGCAGTTTTCTGTGTGTGTCCCCTCCAGTAATTCCACCCACCTGGACAGTCTCTACCGTAGACCAGCTAGACAAGACCAAGTTTCCATGCAGCGAGGTCACTGAAGGTGGCAACCGCTGACTCTGGGGAAGTGGGGAAGGGAGTCCACTCAGGTGACGCAAGTAGACTCCTGGAGACACTGATCCGGGGAAGGCACCGCCGACCTTAGGGAAATGGGGAAGGGAAGACATCCGAAGCGAGCGGATGGATTCCTGGATTCATGAACTTGAGGAAGGTTGTTGTTGAGGCTGACCTTAGGTAAGTGGGGAAGGGGAGACATCCGGGAGCGAGCGGATGGATTCCTGGATACATGAACCTGAGCAAGGCAAGAATACATGCAGTTGAGGCTGACCTTGGGTAAGTGGGGAAGGGAAGATATCCGGCGGTAGACGGAAGGATTCCTGGATACATGATCCTGGGGACTGCAAGAATACCGCTGACCTTAGGGAAGTGGGGAAGGGAGTCCACTCAGGTGACATAAGTGGACTCCTGGTGACACTGATCCGGGGAAGGCACCGCCGACCTTAGGGAAATGGGGAAGGGAAGACATCCGGAGCAAGCGGATGGATTCCTGGATACATGAACCTGAGCAAGGCAAGAATACATGCAGTTGAGGCTGACCTTGGGTAAGTGGGGAAGGGAAGATATTCGGAGGTAGACGGAAGGATTCCTGGATACATGATCCTGCGGACGGCAAGAATACCGCTGACCTTGGGGAAGTGGGGAAGGGAGTTCACCTGAGGTGACATAAGTGGACTCCTGGAGACACTGATCCGGGGAAGGCACCGCCGACCTTAGGGAAATGGGGAAGGGAAGACACCCGGGAGCGAGCGGATGGATTCCTGGATACATGAACTTGAGGAAGGTTGTTGTTGAGGCTGACCTTAGGTAAGTGGGGAAGGGGAGACATCCGGGAGCGAGCGGATGGATTCCTGGATACATGAACCAGAGCAAGGCAAGAATACATGCAGTTGAGGCTGACCTTGGGTAAGTGGGGAAGGGAAGATATCCGGCGGTAGACGGAAAGATTCCTGGATACATGATCCTGGGAATGGCAAGAATACCGCTGACTTTGGGGAAGTGGGAAAGGGAGTCCACTCAGGTGACATAAGTGGACTCCAGGAGACACTGATCCGAGGAAGGCACCGCCGACCTTAGGGAAATGGGGAAGGGAAGACATCCGGGAGCGAACGGATGGATTCCTGGATACATGAACCTGGGGATGGCAAGAATACATGCAGTTGAGGCTGACCTTGGGTAAGTAGGGAAGGGAAGATTTCCGGCGGTAGACGGAAGGATTCCTGGATACATGAACCTGGGGACAGCAAGAAAACAGGTTGGTGAGGCTGACCTTAGGGAAGTGAGGAAGGGAAAACATCCGGAGGCAGAAAGATGGATTCCTGGATACATGAACCTGGGGAAGGCTGAGGCTGGAAGGCAGAGAGAGAAAGAGAGGCGAGGCTGACCTTAGGGAAGTGAGGAAGGGGAGACATCCGGGGGCCCACGGATGAATTCCTGGACACATGAACCTGGGGAAGGCGAGGGGGGGGGACCTTAAAGACGAACCACTGGCCTCCACGTGGCAAGGTCTGGTAACTCAGAGATAACTCTGAGGCTGACAGTGGTCGCAAATATATTATAATTCATTATAACATATTTATAATTTATTATAATATATTCTGTTTCCAACAGAAACCTACTAGAGGTCTACCAAGAGTCTTCTGGTAACAATCCTTCCAGCAGTATTCTTCGAATAGCAATCAGTCTTATACACTTGAATCCTACCAACAGAATCCTAAGAAAAGAATCTTACCAATAAGTCTTCTATCATGTATTTACCAAACAGGTTACATACAGTATGTGACATAAAGAATATGTGACACTCATACACATTACTTAAACATTACACTATTACAAAATATGTACACATGACATTCATCAACACAGTAACATGTACACATGACACCCATACACAGTAACATGTACACATGACATTCATCAACACACAGTAACATGTACACATGACACCCATACACAGTAACATGTACACATGACACTCATCAACACACAGTAACATGTACACATGACACCCATACACAGTAACATGTACCCATGACATTCATCAACACACAGTAACATGTAGACATGACACCCATACACAGTAACATGTACACATGACACTCATCAACACACAGTAGCATGTACACGTGACACCCATATACAGTAACATGTACACATGACACATGTATTACTGTACTGATCTTCTGTGTTACTGTACTGTACTCTACACAAATAACCCGCACATCAAGCTTACTTTCCGCCAGACTAACACTCTTCGCACTAATCTCGTTCATACCTCTCCTCCCTCTACAGATGTTCCTGGTGTCTACTCTATTTCTTGCTCCTCCTGTCCTCTTCAATACTTCGGAGAAACTGGCCGATCTCTTTCTGACAGACTTAGGGAGCACAAAAATAGTGTTAGGCTTGCCGACACTAACAATGCTCTGTTCTGTCACGTCAGAGATCACAGCCATCCTATTGACTGTTCTCCTGCTAAAACTGTATTCCCTACTACCAGAATTTGTATTACTTGTTTAGGGTCATTTTGGATTCTTGTGTATTAATCTGTTCTGTGTATTTATACCACCTTGTATTTGCATTGATTTAAATAAAATAAAAAAAAAACTTCCAACTTTAACAATCGCCGTCTAGTTGAATCATCTCTAATACACAACTTTCCTCTGGCTTCGTCTCTGTAGATGCCTTCCTCTCCCACTACATTGTAAAATGCTTCAAACTTCAGAATACCCGTGACTTAACCTGATTCCTGATCTTTTCTTCTCCCTCTTCCCCTTTCCTCTTTCCATTTTTTGTCTTTCTTTCTTCTGTCGCGTGTTTCTGTTCCTTCATTTTTTTTCAATACTTCCCCTTCCCCCCACCTCTGTGCACTTGCTCTCCCTTTGAAGGACAAGGAATTATAGTCCACACAGAGGCGGATAAGATCAAGAAAGACTTCAATAAGTATAGGGAGATGTAGACACCCTTCATGGGCCTTCTCTCAAAGGAAATCAAGGACATCATCAAGAGGAACATTGGTGAAGAGGGACTCAACGTCAAGACTAAGCATTTTACAGGTTGGGAGAGAGCGAACCCGTTCAGTGAAGTCTTGGGAGTGACGGAGGTGGGCAGGAGAAAAAGTACCAAGAAAGGGAGTGAGGGTTTTGGCCAACCAAGAAGCAAGAGAATAAGAGACAGAACCTCTAGAGGATATGATAGGACGAAGAGGAATATCAGGTTTATGAGTTTTGGGAAGGCCATAGAAATAGGGAAGAGAGGGACAGATGACACGAAATCGTTGAATAAGGCCAAAGTCAGGAGGACAGAGGTCGGAGAGAGTCCTTAGTTTCGTGTTGAAAGTTCTCTTGATGCGATCAAGAGGGTTGGAAACGAAAGGAGTGTAGGTACGTGAGTCAGTGAGCAAGACATCAGCTTTACGGAGGTAATCCTCGCGATCAAGGATAACTACCGAATTACCTTTGTCAGAAGATGGTATGACAATGTTAGTGTTAGATTTAAGAGAAGAAAGAGCAAGTTGGTAACGGAGCGGGGGTTGGTGATTCTTAGAAAACAGACTAACAAGAGCAGGAAGGAGAGCGCCACGAAAAGTGGACAAGTCAGGAAGATTACGGGAGCGAGATTGACGAAAGGAATCAAAAGAGCTAATCATGGCAATACCAGCGCGAGGGGCAGGCGAAGTGGCAAAGGAATGACTAAAACCAAGAAGTTCAAGCTCATACTGAGAGAGTGAGAGAGAAGACAAGTTAGTAACAGAGTCAGTGAGGGAGAATTTAGACAAAGGGCTAGCTGAGATGAGACTTTGAAGTTTATTCTGTAGTTTAGAAGAATGAATTTGTGTATTCAGGCGAGCAGTGTCAAAGGCAATGGTAGAGAGAAGGTTACAGAGATCTTGTGGTAGAGCAGCAAAGAGAGCACGTTGACGCTGACGGAAAGTAAAGAAGGCATCTTCAACCTGTGACTTAGTAGAAAGAATGAGCTGTTGAAGTAGGAGACGGGCATGATCAGGAAAGGGAGTTCCCAGTGGGTTGGGTTTCAGGAAATGCGAGAAGGAAGGTGGCAGAACTTGTTCAGCAAGACAGTCACGTAGGAAGCGAAGCTGATTCTTACGACGCCGGGTAGCAATAAGAGCAGCCTCATAAGATCGAAAGAGGGGTTTAAAAGATGGAAGAACAGTAAAAAAGTCGGAGAGAATATGACGCTTAACTGCGGGGTCCATAAATAACAAAAAAAGGCACAATACCGTGACTGGAACGATACACAAATAACACGCACATAGAAGAGAGGAGCTTACGACGACGTATCGGTCCGACTTGGGCCATTTACAAAGTCACACTAACGAGCAGTAGAGCAGGAAGGGTGTATATAGGCAGGAGGAGGTAGTGGTGGTAGTAGAAGTAGTAGTAGTAGTAGTGGTAGTAGTAGTGGTAGTGGTGGTAGTGATACTAGAAGCAGGGGTAGTGGTAGTAGTAGTAGTGGGGAATAAGGAGGAGGAGCCAGTCAAATACAGAGAAAGGGGAGCACTGCAAGGGAGCTAGGTGCCCACGGAGGGAGAGCAAGTACACAGAGGTGGGGAAGAAGGAAAAGTGATGAAATGAATAATGAAGGAACAGAAACACGAGGCAGAAGAAAGACAACCCAGAGGAGAAAAAGGGAAAGAGGAAAGGGGAAGAGGGAGAAGAAGAAAAAGAGGAATCAGGTTAAGTCACGGGTGTTCTGAAGTTTGGAGCATTTTACAATGTAGTGGGTGAGGAAGGCATCTACAGAGACGAAGCCAGGACTAAGATTCATACAAGGAAAGTTGTGTATTAGATAGGATTCAACTAGACGGCGACTGTTAAAATTGGAAGTAGGGAAGACAGTTTTAGCAGAAGACCAATCGATAGGATGGCTGTGATCTCTGACGTGACAGAAAAGAGCATTGTTAGTGTCGGCAAGCCTAACTAATTTTGTGCTCCCTAAGTCTGTCAGAAAGAGATCGACCATGTGCAGGTTATTTGTGTTACTGTACTGGTCTTCTGTGTTACTGTACTGGTCTTCTGTGTTACTGTACTGGTCTTCTGTGTTACTGTTCTGGTCTTCTGTATTACTGAACTGGTCTTCTGTGTTACTGTACTGGACTTCTGTGTTACTGTACTGGTCTTCAGTGTTACTGTACTGGTCTTCTGTGTTACTGTACTGGTCTTCTGTGTTACTGTACTGGTCTTCATTGTTACTGTACTGGTCTTCAGAGTTACTGTACTGGTCTTCTGTGTTACTGTACTGGTCTTCAGTGTTACTGTACTGGTCTTCTGTGTTACTGTACTGGTCTTCTGTGTTACTGTACTGGTCTTCTGTGTTACTGTACTGGTCTTCTGTGTTACTGTACTGGTCTTCTGTGTTACTGTACTGGTCTTCTGTGTTACTGTACTGGTCTTCTGTGTTACTGTACTGGTCTTCTGTGTTACTGTACTGGTCTTCAGTGTTACTGTACTGTCTTCTGTGTTACTGTACTGGTCTTCTGTGTTACTGTACTAGTCTTCTGTGTTACTGTACTGGTCTTCAGTGTTACTGTACTGGTCTTCTGTGTTACTGTTCTGGTCTTCTGTGTTACTGTACTGGTCTTCAGTGTTACTGTACTGGTCTTCTGTGTTACTGTACTGGTCTTCAGTGTTACTGTACTGGTCTTCAGTGTTACTGTTCTGGTCTTCTGTGTTACTGTACTGGTCTTCAGTGTTACTGTACTGGTCTTCTGTGTTACTGTACTGGTCTTCAGTGTTACTGTACTGGTCTTCAGTGTTACTGTACTGGTCTTCTGTGTTACTGTACTGGTCTTCAGTGTTACTGTACTGGTCTTCAGTGGTACTGTACTGGTCTTCTGTGTTACTGTACAGGTCTTCTGTGTTACTGTACTGGTCTTCAGTGTTACTGTACTGGTCTTTTGTGTTACTGTACTGGTCTTCAGTGTTACTGTACTGGTCTTCTGTGTTACTGTACTGGTCTTCTGTGTTACTGTACTGGTCTTCTGTGTTTTCTGTACTGGTCTTCTGTGTTACTGTACTGGTCTTCTGTGTTACTGTACTGGTCTTCAGTGTTACTGTACTGGTCTTCTGTGTTACTGTACTGGTCTTCTGTGTTACTGTACTGGTCTTCTGTGTTACTGTACTGGTCTTCTGTGTTACTGTACCGGTCTTCTGTGTTACTGTTCTGGTCTTCTGTATTACTGAACTGGTCTTCTGTGTTACTGTACTGGTCTTCTGTGTTACTGTACTGGTCTTCAGTGTTACTGTTTCTGGTCTTCAGTGTTACTGTACTGGTCTTCTGTGTTACTGTACTGGTCTTCTGTGTTACTGTACTGGTCTTCTGTGTTACTGTACTGGTCTTCAGTGTTACTGTACTGGTCTTCAGTGTTACTGCACTGGTCTTCTGTGTTACTGTACTGGTCTTCTGTGTTACTGTACTGATCTTCTGTGTTACTGTACTGGTCTTCTGTGTTACTGTACTGGTCTTCTGTGTTACTGTACTGGTCTTCTGTGTAACTGTACTGGTCTTCTGTGTTACTGTACTGGTCTTCTGTGTTACTGTACTGGTCTTCTGTGTTACTGTACTGTCTTCAGTGTTACTGTACTGGTCTTCTGTGTTACTGTACTGGTCTTCTGTGTTACTGTACTGGTCTTCTGTGTTACTGTACTGGTCTTCAGTGTTACTGTACTGGTCTTCTGTGTTACTGTTCTGGTCTTCTGTGTTACTGTACTGGTCTTTTGTGTTACTGTACTGGTCTTCAGTGTTACTGTACTGGTCTTCTGTGTTACTGTACTGGTCTTCAGTGTTACTGTACTGGTCTTCTGTGTTACTGTACTGGTCTTCAGTGTTACTGTACTGGTCTTCAGTGTTACTGTACTGGTCTTCTGTGTTACTGTACTGGTCTTCAGTGTTACTGTACTGGTCTTCAGTGTTACTGTACTGGTCTTCTGTGTTACTGTACTGGTCTTCTGTGTTACTGTACTGGTCTTCAGTGTTACTCTACTGGTCTTCTGTGTTACTGTACTGGTCTTCAGTGTTACTGTATGGTCTTCAGTGTTACTGTACTGGTCTTCTGTGTTACTGTACTGGTCTTCAGTGTTACTGTACTGGTCTTCAGTATTACTGTACTGGTCTTCTGTGTTACTGTACTGGTCTTCTATGTTACTGTACTGGTCTTCAGTGTTACTGTACTGGTCTTCTGTGTTACTGTTCTGGTCTTCTGTGTTACTGTACTGGTCTTGTGTTACTGTACTGGTCTTCTGTGTTACTGTACTGGTCTTCTGTGTTACTGTACTGGTCTTCTGTGTTACTGTACTGGTCTTCTGTGTTACTGTACTGGTCTTCTGTGTTTTCTGTACTGGTCTTCTGTGTTACTGTACTGGTCTTCTGTGTTACTGTACTGATCTTCTGTGTTACTACTGGTCTTCAGTGTTACTGTACTGGTCTTCTGTGTTACTGTACTGGTCTTCTGTGTTACTGTACTGGTCTTCTGTGTTACTGTACTGGTCTTCTGTGTTACTGTACTGGTCTTCTGTGTTACTGTACTGGTCTTCTGTGTTACTGTACTGGTCTTCTGTGTTACTGTACTGGTCTTCTGTGTTACTGTACTGGTCTTCAGTGTTACTGTACTGGTCTTCTGTGTTACTGTACTGGTCTTCTGTGTTACTGTACTGGTCTTCTGTGTTACTGTACTGTTCATCTGTGTTACTGTACTGGTCTTCTGTGTTACTGTACTGGTCTTCTGTGTTACTGTACTGGTCTTCTGTGTTACTTACTGGTCTTCTGTGTTACTGTACTGGTCTACTGTGTTACTGTACTGGTCTTCAGTGTTACTGTACCGGTCTTCTGTGTTACTGTACTGGTCTTCAGTGTTACTGTACTGGTCTTCTGTGTTACTGTACTGGTCTTCTGTGTTACTGTACTGGTTTTCTGTGTTACTGTACTGGTCTTCTGTGTTACTGTTCTGGTCTTCTGTGTTACTGTACTGGTCTTCTGTGTTACTGTACTGGTCTTCTGTGTTACTGTACTGGTCCTCTGTGTTACTGTACTGGTCTTCTGTGTTACTGTACTGGTCTTCTGTGTTACTGTACTGGTCTTCTGTGTTACTGTACTGGTCTTCTGTGTTACTGTACTGGTCTTCAGTGTTACTGTACTGGTCTTCAGTGTTACTGTACTGGTCTTCTGTGTTACTGTACTGGTCTTCTATGTTACTGTACTGGTCTTCTGTGTTACTGTACTGGTCTTCTGTGTTACTGTACTGGTCTTCTGTGTTACTGTACTGGTCTTCTGTGTTACTGTACTGGTCTTCTGTGTTACTGTTCTGGTCTTCTGTGTTACTGTACTGGTCTTCTGTGTTACTGTACTGGTCTTCTGTGTTACTGTATTGGTCTTCTGTGTTACTGTTCTGGTCTTCTTTGTTACTGTACTGGTCTTCTGTGTTACTGTACTGGTCTTCTGTGTTACTGTACTGGTCTTCTGTGTTACTGTACTGGTCTTCTGTGTTACTGTACTGTTCTTCTGTGTTACTGTACTGGTCTTCTGTGTTACTGTACTGGTCTTCAGTGTTACTGTACTGGTCTTCTGTGTTACTGTACTGGTCTTCAGTGTTACTGTACTGGTCTTCAGTGTTACTGTACTGGTCTTCTGTGCTACTGTACTGGTCTTCAGTGTTACTGTACTGGTCTTCTGTGTTACTGTACTGGTCTTCTGTGTTACTGTACTGGTCTTCTGTGTTACTGTACTGGTCTTCTGTGTTACTGTACTTTTCTTCTGTGTTACTGTACTGGTCTTCTGTGTTACTGTACTGGTCGTCTGTGTTACTGTACTGGTCTTCAGTGTTACTGTACTGGTCTTCTGTGTTACTGTACTGGTCTTCTGTGTTACTGTACTGGTCTTCAGTGTTACTGTACTGGTCTTCTGTGTTACTGTACTGGTCTTCTGTGTTACTGTACTGGTCTTCTGTGTTACTGTACTGGTCTTCTGTTACTGTACTGGTCTTCTGTGTTACTGTACTGGTCTTCTGTGTTACTGTACTGTTCTTCTGTGTTACTTTACTGGTCTTCTGTGTTACTGTACTGGTCTTCTGTGTTACTGTACTGGTCTTCTGTGTTACTGTACTGGTCTTCTGTGTTACTGTACTGGTCTTCTGTGTTACTGTACTGGTCTTCTGTGTTACTGCACTGGTCTTCTGTGTTACTGTACTGGTCTTCTGTGTTACTGTACTGGTCTTCTGTGTTACTGTACTGGTCTTCAGTGTTACTGTACTGGTCTTCAGTGTTACTGTACTGGTCTTCTGTGTTACTGTACTGGTCTTCTGTGTTACTGTGCTGGTCTTCTGTGTTACTGTGCTGGTCTTCTGTGTTACTGTACTGTACCCGTTCTTCTGTGTTACTGTACTGGTCTTCTGTGTTACTGTACTGGTCTTCTGTGTTACTGTACTGGTCTTCTGTGTTACTGTACTGGTCTTCTGTGTTACTGTTCTGGTCTTGTGTTACTGTTCTGGTCTTGTGTGTTACTGTACTGGTCTTCTGTGTTACTGTACTGGTCTTCAGTGTTATTGTACTGGTCTTCAGTGTTACTGTACTGGTCTTCTGTGTTACTGTAATGGTCTTCTGTGTTACTGTACTGGTCTTCTGTGTTACTGTACTGGTCTTCATTGTTACTGTACTGGTCTTCAGAGTTACTGTACTGGTCTTCTGTGTTACTGTACTGGTCTTCAGTGTTACTGTACTTTTCTTCTGTGTTACTGTACTGGTCTTCTGTGTTACTGTACTGGTCTTCTGTGTTACTGTACTGGTCTTCTGTGTTACTGTTCTGGTCTTCTGTATTACTGAACTGGTCTTCTGTGTTACTGTACTGGACTTCTGTGTTACTGTACTGGTCTTCAGTGTTACTGTACTGGTCTTCTGTGTTACTGTACTGGTCTTCTGTGTTACTGTACTGGTCTTCATTGTTACTGTACTGGTCTTTCAGAGTTACTGTACTGGTCTTCTGTGTTACTGTACTGGTCTTCAGTGTTACTGTACTGGTCTTCTGTGTTACTGTACTGGTCTTCTGTGTTACTGTACTGGTCTTCTGTGTTACTGTACTGGTCTTCTGTGTTACTGTACTGGTCTTCTGTGTTACTGTACTGGTCTTCTGTGTTACTGTACTGGTCTTCTGTGTTACTGTACTGGTCTTCTGTGTTACTGTACTGGTCTTCAGTGTTACTGTACTGGTCTTCTGTGTTACTGTACTGGTCTTCTGTGTTACTGTACTAGTCTTCTGTGTTACTGTACTGGTCTTCAGTGTTACTGTACTGGTCTTCTGTGTTACTGTTCTGGTCTTCTGTGTTACTGTACTGGTCTTCAGTGTTACTGTACTGGTCTTCTGTGTTACTGTACTGGTCTTCAGTGTTACTGTACTGGTCTTCAGTGTTACTGTTCTGGTCTTCTGTGTTACTGTACTGGTCTTCAGTGTTACTGTACTGGTCTTCTGTGTTACTGTACTGGTCTTCAGTGTTACTGTACTGGTCTTCAGTGTTACTGTACTGGTCTTCTGTGTTACTGTACTGGTCTTCATGTTTACTGTACTGGTCTTCATGGTACTGTACTGGTCTTCTGTGTTACTGTACAGGTCTTCTGTGTTACTGTACTGGTCTTCAGTGTTACTGTACTGGTCTTTTGTGTTACTGTACTGGTCTTCAGTGTTACTGTACTGGTCTTCTGTGTTACTGTACTGGTCTTCTGTGTTACTGTACTGGTCTTCTGTGTTACTGTACTGGTCTTCTGTGTTACTGTACTGGTCTTCTGTGTTACTGTACTGGTCTTCAGTGTTACTGTACTGGTCTTCTGTGTTACTGTACTGGTCTTCTGTGTTACTGTACTGGTCTTCTGTGTTACTGTACTGGTCTTCTGTGTTACTGTACCGGTCTTCTGTGTTACTGTTCTGGTCTTCTGTATTACTGAACTGGTCTTCTGTGTTACTGTACTGGTCTTCTGTGTTACTGTACTGGTCTTCAGTGTTACTGTACTGGTCTTCAGTGTTACTGTACTGGTCTTCTGTGTTACTGTACTGGTCTTCTGTGTTACTGTACTGGTCTTCTGTGTTACTGTACTGGTCTTCAGTGTTACTGTACTGGTCTTCAGTGTTACTGCACTGGTCTTCTGTGTTACTGTACTGGTCTTCTGTGTTACTGTACTGATCTTCTGTGTTACTGTACTGGTCTTCTGTGTTACTGTACTGGTCTTCTGTGTTACTGTACTGGTCTTCTGTGTAACTGTACTGGTCTTCTGTGTTACTGTACTGGTCTTCTGTGTTACTGTACTGGTCTTCTGTGTTACTGTACTGGTCTTCAGTGTTACTGTACTGGTCTTCTGTGTTACTGTACTGGTCTTCTGTGTTACTGTACTGGTCTTCTGTGTTACTGTACTGGTCTTCAGTGTTACTGTACTGGTCTTCTGTGTTACTGTTCTGGTCTTCTGTGTTACTGTACTGGTCTTTTGTGTTACTGTACTGGTCTTCAGTGTTACTGTACTGGTCTTCTGTGTTACTGTACTGGTCTTCAGTGTTACTGTACTGGTCTTCTGTGTTACTGTACTGGTCTTCAGTGTTACTGTACTGGTCTTCAGTGTTACTGTACTGGTCTTCTGTGTTACTGTACTGGTCTTCAGTGTTACTGTACTGGTCTTCAGTGTTACTGTACTGGTCTTCTGTGTTACTGTACTGGTCTTCTGTGTTACTGTACTGGTCTTCAGTGTTACTCTACTGGTCTTCTGTGTTACTGTACTGGTCTTCAGTGTTACTGTACTGGTCTTCAGTGTTACTGTACTGGTCTTCTGTGTTACTGTACTGGTCTTCAGTGTTACTGTACTGGTCTTCAGTATTACTGTACTGGTCTTCTGTGTTACTGTACTGGTCTTCTATGTTACTGTACTGGTCTTCAGTGTTACTGTACTGGTCTTCTGTGTTACTGTTCTGGTCTTCTGTGTTACTGTACTGGTCTTGTGTTACTGTACTGGTCTTCTGTGTTACTGTACTGGTCTTCTGTGTTACTGTACTGGTCTTCTGTGTTACTGTACTGGTCTTCTGTGTTACTGTACTGGTCTTCTGTGTTACTGTACTGGTCTTCTGTGTTACTGTACTGGTCTTCTGTGTTACTGTACTGATCTTCTGTGTTACTACTGGTCTTCAGTGTTACTGTACTGGTCTTCTGTGTTTTCTGTACTGGTCTTCTGTGTTACTGTACTGGTCTTCTGTGTTACTGTACTGGTCTTCTGTGTTACTGTACTGGTCTTCTGTGTTACTGTACTGGTCTTCTGTGTTACTGTACTGGTCTTCTGTGTTACTGTACTGGTCTTCTGTGTTACTGTACTGTCTTCAGTGTTACTGTACTGGTCTTCTGTGTTACTGTACTGGTCTTCTGTGTTACTGTACTGGTCTTCTGTGTTACTGTACTGTTCATCTGTGTTACTGTACTGGTCTTCTGTGTTACTGTACTGGTCTTCTGTGTTACTGTACTGGTCTTCTGTGTTACTTACTGGTCTTCTGTGTTACTGTACTGGTCTACTGTGTTACTGTACTGGTCTTCATGTTACTGTACGGTCTTCTGTGTTACTGTACTGGTCTTCAGTGTTACTGTACTGGTCTTCTGTGTTACTGTACTGGTCTTCTGTGTTACTGTTTCTGGTTTTCTGTGTTACTGTACTGGTCTTCTGTGTTACTGTTCTGGTCTTCTGTGTTACTGTACTGGTCTTCTGTGTTACTGTACTGGTCTTCTGTGTTACTGTACTGGTCCTCTGTGTTACTGTACTGGTCTTCTGTGTTACTGTACTGGTCTTCTGTGTTACTGTACTGTCTTTGTGTACATGGTCTTCTGTGTTACTGTACTGGTCTTCAGTGTTACTGTACTGGTCTTCAGTGTTACTGTACTGGTCTTCTGTGTTACTGTACTGGTCTTCTTGTTTACTGTACTGGTCTTCTGTGTTACTGTACTGTTCTGTGTACGTGGTCTTCTGTGTTACTGTACTGGTCTTCTGTGTTACTGTACTGTTTGTTACTGTTTTGTTTTTTTACTGTACTGGTCTTCTGTGTTACTGTACTGGTCTTCTGTGTTACTGTATTGGTCTTCTGTGTTACTGTTCTGGTCTTCTTTGTTACTGTACTGGTCTTCTGTGTTACTGTACTGGTCTTCTGTGTTACTGTACTGGTCTTCTGTGTTACTGTACTGGTCTTCTGTGTTACTTACTGTTTCTGTGTTACTGTATGGTCTTCTGTGTTACTGTACTGGTCTTCAGTGTTACTGTACTGTCTTCTGTGTTACTGTACTGGTCTTCAGTGTTACTGTACTGGTCTTCAGTGTTACTGTACTGGTCTTCTGTGCTACTGTACTGGTCTTCAGTGTTACTGTACTGGTCTTCTGTGTTACTGTACTGGTCTTCTGTGTTACTGTTTCTGGTCTTCTGTGTACTGTACTGGTCTTCTGTGTTACTGTACTTTTCTTCTGTGTACTGTACTGGTCTTCTGTGTTACTGTACTGGTCGTCTGTGTTACTGTACTGGGCTTCAGTGTTACTGTACTGGTCTTCTGTGTTACTGTACTGTCTTCTGTGTTACTGTACTGGTCTTCAGTGTTACTGTACTGGTCTTCTGTGTTACTGTACTGGTCTTCTGTGTTACTGTACTGGTCTTCTGTGTTACTGTACTGGTCTTCTTTTTACTGTACTGGTCTTTGTTACTGTACTGGTCTTCTGTGTTACTGTACTGTCTTCTGTGTTACTTTACTGGTCTTCTGTGTTACTGTACTGGTCTTCTGTGTTACTGTACTGGTCTTCTGTGTTACTGTACTGGTCTTCTGTGTTACTGTACTGGTCTTCTGTGTTACTGTACTGGTCTTCTGTGTTACTGCACTGGTCTTCTGTGTTACTGTACTGGTCTTCTGTGTTACTGTACTGGTCTTCTGTGTTACTGTACTGGTCTTCAGTGTTACTGTACTGGTCTTCAGTGTTACTGTACTGGTCTTCTGTGTTACTGTACTGGTCTTCTGTGTTACTGTGCTGGTCTTCTGTGTTACTGTGCTGGTCTTCTGTGTTACTGTACTGTACCCGTTCTTCTGTGTTACTGTACTGGTCTTCTGTGTTACTGTACTGGTCTTCTGTGTTACTGTACTGGTCTTCTGTGTTACTGTACTGGTCTTCTGTGTTACTGTCTGGTCTTGTGTTACTGTCTGGTCTTGTGTGTTACTGTACTGGTCTTCTGTGTTACTGTACTGGTCTTCAGTGTTATTGTACTGGTCTTCAGTGTTACTGTACTGGTCTTCTGTGTTACTGTAATGGTCTTCTGTGTTACTGTACTGGTCTTCTGTGTTACTGTGCTGGTCTTCTGTGTTACTGTGCTGGTCTTCTGTGTTACTGTACTGTACCGTTCTTCTGTGTTACTGTAACTGGTCTTCTGTGTTATTGTACTGTTCTTCTGTGTTACTGTTTCTGGTCTTCTGTGTTACTGTAGGTCTTCTGAGTACTGTATGGTTTCTGTGTTACTGTACTGTTTTTCTGTGTTACTGTACTGGTCTTCTGTGTTACTGTACTGGTCTTCTGTGTTACTGTTCTGGTCTTGTTTCTGTCTGTCTTGTGTGTTACTGTACTGGTCTTCTGTGTTACTGTACTGGTCTTCTGTGTTACTGTACTGGTCTTCTGTGTTACTGTACTGGTCTTCTGTGTTACTGTACTGGTCTTCTGTGTTACTGTACTGGTCTTCTGTGTTACTGTTCTGGTCTTCTGTGTTACTGTTCTGGTCTTCCGTGTTACTGTTCTGGTCTTCTGTGTTACTGTTTTGGTTTCTGTGACTGTTCTGTCTTCTGTGTTACTGTTCTGGTCTTCTGTGTTACTGTTCTGTTTCTGTGTTACTGTACTGTCTTGTGTCTTACTGTACTGGTCTTCTGTGTTACTGTTCTGGTCTTCTGTGTTACTGTTCTGATCTTCGTTTACTGTACTGGTCTTCTGTGTTACTGTTCTGATCTTCTGTGTTACTGTACTGGTCTTCTGTGTTACTGTACTGGTCTTCTGTGTTACTGTTCTGGTCTTCTGTGTTACTGTTCTGGTCTTCTGTGTACTGTACTGGTCTTCTGTGTTACTGTACTGGTCTTCTGTGTTACTGTTCTGGTCTTCTGTGTTACTGTACTGGTCTTCTGTGTTACTGTTCTGATCTTCTGTGTTACTGTACTGGTCTTCTGTGTTACTGTACTGGTCTTCTGTGTTACTGTTCTGGTCTTCTGTGTTACTGTTACTGGTCTTCTGTGTTACTGTACTGATCTTCTGTGTTACTGTAGTGGTCTTCTGTGTTACTGTTCTGGTCTTCTGTTACTGTACTGGTCTTCTGTGTTACTGTTCTGATCTTCTGAGTTACTGTACTGGTCTTCTGTGTTACTGTACTGGTCTTCTGTGTTACTGTACTGGTCTTCTGTGTTACTGTACTGTTCTTCTGTGTTACTGTACTGTCTTCTGTGTTACTGTACTGGTCTTCTGTGTTACTGTACTGGTCTTCTGTGTTACTGTACTGGTCTTCTGTGTTACTGTACTGGTCTTCTGTGTTACTGTACTGGTCTTCAGTGATACTGTACTGGTCTTCTGTGTTACTGTACTGGTCTTCAGTGTTACTGTACTGGTCTTCAGTGTTACTGTACTGGTCTTCAGTGTTACTGTACTGGTCTTCAGTGTTACTGTACTGGTCTTCAGTGTTACTGTACTGGTCTTCAGTGTTACTGTACTGGTCTTCAGGTTACTGTACTGGTCTTCAGTGTTACTGTACTGGTCTTCAGTGTTACTGTACTGGTCTTCTGTGTTACAGTACTGGTCTTCTGTGTTACAGTACTGGTCTTCTGTGTTACAATATTGTTATTAACATTTACTACTATTGTATTATACTGTTCTGTGTTATTGACTTTTTCACGTTATATATTTGTTTAACGTTTTTTTTGCTGTTTTATCCCTTTACATATTGAAATTATATGCCCAAAGTGCTATGCTTTTTTTATTATACGTTTTATATGTCACTATGCTGTTTTAGTGTCATTTTACGTTTTTTGTGTTATTATATTGTTTTGTGTTGCTTTTTTTTTTTTTTTGGGTGTTATAAGTTTTTATGTGTTACATAATACCCCTGACTTGTTTCACTTATCGTAACAAACAACCGCTACCTAAAGTCTTTTACCAACAAGTCCTGCTAACACTCTATTTTCAGCAAAACCCTACCAAAGGTCTTCTACCAATACCCCTCGGTAACAACCTTCCAGCAGTGCCCAATTGCGTTCAGTCTTATACATTTGAACCCTAAAAACCAGAATCCAAAGGATAGAACCGCCAAGAATTTTCATCAGATATTTACCAAACATTTTACATACAGTGATTCACTTTGGTGTATCAACAGACTTAACAAAACACAACACAACGTTTGTTGTGAAAACATTATAACAAGAGAACTTTCCCCTGTGAAAAAAAAACTTCTCATTCAAAAGTTCCTCTTTCTACAATTGTGTCTTTTTCAGCACTTTACTGACTTTTTGGGTATATATCTCTGGCAACAAGTGCCCACAATATTTAGTGTGCCAATCCTCTGCAACATCTGTGTGCCAATATCTCTGCAACATTCAGTGTCCTATTCCGCAACATTCATGTGCCCCATATCCTGCAACATATGCACCACAAATTTAGTGTGTAAAATTTTGTTTAAAATTGATTTTATCACAAAATAACACAGCATGGGAGACATTAAAACACAGTCTACTGGGCCCGGGTTTTGGCGTCGACTGGCCAGGTTGCGTCGGACTGGCCAGTTGTGGCGTCGTACGGGCCCGGTTTTGGGCGTGACTGGCCAGGTTGTGGCGTCGTACTGGGCCCGGTTTTTGGCGTCGTACTGACCAATTTTGGCAACCACCACCAAAATTCTTATTGTCAAGAGATGGAAACATCCAAGTTGACAGTTTTTTATTCATCACCGAAAGTTTTTGTTTTCATCTGTGATTGAATTTTTTTTTCATTAAGAATTTTTTTCTACTTAAACAAAATGTTCATTAAAAAATTTAAAAACATCTTCTCTGTCTTAAAAAAAATTCCTCATAAATTTTTCATCCTTTCCCCAAAAAATTTCATCCAAATATTGTAACCCCATTCATTTTCTTTAAAGGGATTGAAATTATATAATTAAGAATTTTTTTTAAGTCTCATAATATTACATATTATTGTTTTTAAATTTTTACAAAAGGGGTGGGAAGTGCAGAAGTTTAGTGAACGTTTACACAGATGTATATGTGTGTGTTGGTACTGGGGTTTGTATGATGTTTATTTGGTAGCATGTGTTTGTATGATGTTTATGTTGTAGCA
>NW_026491832.1:0-11193 GCF_026875155.1 Cherax quadricarinatus
GGAGTGAGCAGATCGGGATGAGAGGCTGCAGGGTGAGCAGGTTGCAGGAGTGAGCAGACGTCAGGGATGAGGAGGCTGCAGGGGAGAGCAGGTTGTAGGAGTAAGCAGGTTGTAGGAGTGAGCAGCTTGCAGGGGTAAGTAGGCTGCAGGAGTGAGCAGGATGCAAGAGTGAGCAGACGTCAGGGATGAGGAGGCCGCAGAGGTGAGCAGGGTGTAGGAGTAAGCAGGTTGTAGGAGTGAGCAGCTTGCAGGGGTAAGTAGGCTGCAGGAGTGAGCAGGATGCAAGAGTGAGCAGACGTCAGGGATGAGGAGGCTGCAAAGGTGAGCAGGTTGTAGGAGTAAGCAGGTTGTAGGAGTGAGCAGCTTGCAGGGGTAAGCAGGCTGCAGGAGTGAGCAGGATGCAAGAGTGAGAAGGTTACAGGGGTGAGCAGGTTGCTGGAGTGAGCAGGTTGCAGGAGTGAGGAAGCTGCTGGGGTGAGCAGGCTACAGGGGTAAGCAGGCTGCAGGGATGAGGAGGCTCTTAGGGTGAGCAGGGTGCAGGGATGAGGAGGCTGCTGGGGTGAGCAGGCTGCAGACAATCACCATGAGACTGACACACAGTCACCATGAGACTGACAGACACTCACCATGAGACTGACAGACACTCACCATGAGACTGACACACACTCACTATGAGACTGACACACAATCACCATGAGACTGACAGACACTCGCTATGAGACTGACACACAGTCACCATGAGACTGACAGACAAGACTGACCGCAAGGCCTTTGACACAGTTCCTCACGTACCATGGTACGTGATGAGGTATCACAGTGGGCACCTGTGACAAGCGGGGTCCCACAGGGGTCAGTCCTGGGACCAGTGCTATTCTTGGTGTATGTGAACGACATGACGGAAGGGATAGACTCAGAAGTGTCCCTGTTTGCAGATGACGTGAAGTTAATGAGGAGAATTAAATCAGACGCGGACCAGACAGGTCTACAAAGAGACCTGGACAGGCTGGATGTGTGGTCCAGAAACTGGCTCCTAGAATTTAACCCCGCCAAATGCAAAGTCATGAAGATCGGAGGAGGGCAAAGAAGACTGCAAACAGAGTATAGGCTAGATGGCCAAAGGCTGCAAACCTCACTCAAGAAGAAAGACCTAGGAGTGAGTATAATACCGAGTACATCGCCAGAAGCACACATTAACCAGATAACTGCTGCGGCATATGGGCGCTTGACAAACCTGAGAATAGCGTTCCGGTACCTCAGTAAGGAATCGTTCAAGACTTTATACACTGTGTACGTCAGGCCCATACTGGAGTACGCAGCACCAGTTTGGAACCCACACCTGGTCAAACACGTCAAGAAATTAGAGAAAGTGCAAAGGTTTGCAACAAGGCTAGTTCCAGAGCTAAGGGGAATGTCCTATGAAGAAAGGTTAAGGGAAATCGGTCTGACAACACTGGAGGACAGGAGGGTCAGGGAAGACATGATAACGACATTCAAAAGACTGTGTGGAATAGACAAAGTGGACAGAGACAGGATGTTCCAGAGACGGGACACAGAAACAAGGGGTCACAATTGGAAGTTGAGGACTCAGATGAATCAAAGGGATGTTAGGAAGTATTTCTTCAGTCATAGAGTAGTTAGGAAGTGGAATAGTCTGGCAAACGATGTAGTGGAGGCAGGAACTATACATAGTTTTAAGACGAGGTATGATAAAGCTCATGGAGCAGGGGGAGAGAGGACATAGTAACGGTCGGTGAAGAGGCGGGGCCAGGAGCTGAGTCTCGAGCCCTGCAACCACAATTAGGTGAGTACAATTAGGTGAGTACACAGTCACCATGAGACTGACACACAGTCACCATGAGACTGACACACAGTCACCATGAGACTGACACACAGTCACCATGAGACTGACACACAGTCACCATGAACTGACACACAGTCACCATGAACTGACACACAGTCACCATGAGACTGACACACAGTCACCATGAGACTGACAGACACTCACCATTAGACTGACACACAGTCACCATGAGACTGACAGACACTCACCATGAGACTGACACGCACACTCACCATGAGACTGACACACAGTCACCATGAGACTGACACACAGTCACCATGAGACTGACACAGTCACCATGAGACTGACACACAGTCACCATGAGACTAACACAGAGTCACCATGAGACTGACACAATCACCATGAGACTGACACACAGTCACCATGAGATTGACACACAGTCACCATGAGACTGACACAATCACCATGAGACTGACACGCACACTCACCATGAGACTGACACACAGTCACCATGAGATTGACACACAGTCACCATGAGACTGACACAGTCACCATGAGACTGACACACAGTCACCATGAGACTGACACACTCACCATAAGACTGACACACACTCACCATGAGTCTGACACACAGTCACCATGAGACTGACACGCACACTCACCATGAGACTGACACACACTCACCATGAGATTGACACACAGTCACCATGAGACTGACACAGTCACCATGAGACTGACACACAGTCACCATGAGTCTGACACACAGTCACCATGAGACTGACACACTCACCATAAGACTGACACACACTCACCATGAGTCTGACACACAGTCACCATGAGACTGACACACTCACCATAAGACTGACACACACTCACCATAAGACTGACACACAGTCACCATGAGTCTGACACACAGTCACCATGAGACTGACACACTCACCATAAGACTGACACACACTCACCATAAGACTGACACACTCACCATAAGACTGACACACAGTCACCATGAGTCTGACACACAGTCACCATGAGACTGACACACAGTCACCATGAGACTGACACACAGTCACCATGAGACTGACACACAGTCACCATGAGTCTGACACACAAGTCACCATGAGTCTGACACACAGTCACCATGAGACTGACACACAGTCACCATGAGACTGACACACAGTCACCATGAGTCTGACACACAGTCACCATGAGTCTGACACACAGTCACCATGAGACTGACACACAGTCACCATGAGACTGACACACAGTCACCATGAGACTGACACACACTCACCATAAGACTGACACACAGTCACCATGAGTCTGACACACAGTCACCATGAGACTGACACACAGTCACCATGAGACTGACACACAGTCACCATGAGAACTGACACACAGTCACCATGAGACTGACACACAGTCACCATGAGGTCTGACATACAGTCACCATGAGACTGACACACAGTCACCATGAGACTGACACACACTCACCATAAGACTGACACACAGTCACCATGAGACTGACACACAGTCACCATGAGACTGACACACAGTCACCATGAGTCTGACACACAGTCACCATGAGACTGACACACAGTCACCATGAGTCTGACACACAGTCACCATGAGTCTGACACACAGTCACCATGAGACTGACACACAGTCACCATGAGACTGACACACAGTCACCATGAGACTGACACACAGTCACCATGAGACTGACACAGTCACCATGAGTCTGACACACAGTCACCATGAGTCTGACACACAGTCACCATGAGACTGACACACAGTCACCATGAGACTGACACAGTCACCATAAGACTGACAGACACTCACCATAAGACTGACACACTCACCATAAGACTGACAGACACTCACCATAAGACTGACAGACACACACTGAGTCCACTACAAGTAAGTCAGCGGTCGCCAGTAAACCACAAATTCATTAGCCATGCCTCGTGTACCAATGCTGCATATATACACACATAACGTGATTAATATTAATATTCGGTGAAAAGGGTAGAGAGAGAGAGAGAGCGAGAGAGAGAGAGAGAGAGAGAGAGAGAGAGAGAGAGAGAGAGAGAGAGAGAGAGAGAGAGAGAGAGAGAGAGAGAGAGAGAGAGAGAGAGAGAGAGAGTGTGTGTATGTGTGTACTCACCTAATTGTAGTTGCAGGGGTCGAGACTCAGCTCCTGTGTGTGTGTGTGTGTGTGTACTCGCCTATTTGTACTTACCTATTTGTGGTCGCAGGGGTCGATTCATAGCTCCTGGCCCCGCCTCTTCACTACTTGCTACTAGGTCCTCTCTCTCCCTGCTCCATGAGCTTTATCAAACCTCGTCTTAAAACTATATATGGTTCCCGCCTCCACTACGTCACTTTCTAGGCTATTCCACTGCCTGACTACTTTATGGCTGAAGAAATACTTCCTAACATCCCTTTGATTCATCTGAGTCCTCAACTTCCAATTGTGACCTCTTGTTTCTGTGTCCCATCTCTGGAACATCCCGTCTTTGTCCACCTTGTCTATTCCGCGCAGTATTTTATATGTCGTTATCATATCTCCCCTGGCATGTGTATGTGTGTGTGTGTATGTGTACTCACCTAATTGTACACACCTAGTTGTGGTTGCAGGGGTCGAGTCACAGCTCCTGGCCCCGCCTCTTCACTGGCCGTTACTACGTCACTCTTCCTGCTCCATGAGCTTTATCATACCTCTTCTTTAAGCTATGTATGGGTTTTGCCTCCACTACATCACTTCCCAGACTATTCCACTTCCTGACAACTCTGTGACTGAAGAAATACTTCCTAACATCCCTGTGGTTTATCTGAGTCTTCAACTTCCAATTGTGACCCCTTGTTGCTGTGTCCCATCTCTGGAACATCCTGTCTCTGTCCACCTTGTCAATTCCTCTCAGTATTTTATATGTTGCTATCATACCCGCTCCCTATCTCTCTTGTCCTCCAGTGTCGTCACGTCGATTTCCCTTAACCTCTCCTCATAGGACATGCCCCTTAGCTCCGGGACTAGTCTTGTTTCAAATCTTTGAATTTTCTCTAATTTTCTTACATATTTTGCTAGGTGTAGGTTCCAAGTTGGTGCTGCACACTCCAACGAAGATCTGACATACACGGTGTAGAGGGTCCTGAACGATTCCTTATTGAGATGTCGAAATGATATTCTTGGGTTTGCTAGGCGCCCGTATGCTGCAGCAGTTATTTGGTTGATCTGTGCCTCAGATGTGCCCGGTGTTATACTCACCCCACGATCCTTTTCACTGAGTGAGGTTTGCAGTCTCTGGCTCCCCTAGACTGTACTCCGTCTGCGGTCTTCTTTGCCCTTCCCCAGGCTTCATGGCTTTGCACTTGGTGGGGTCGAACTCCAGGAGCCAGTTTCCGGACCAGGCCTGCAGCCTGTCCAGATCCCTTTGTAGTTCTGCCTGGTCCTCGTCCGAATGAATTATTCTAATCAACTTAACGTCATCTGCAAACAGTGACACTTCTGAGTCTATTCCTTCCATGTGTGTAGGTGTGTGTGTGTGTGTGTGTGTGTGTGTGTGTGTGTGTGTGTGTGTGTGTGTGTGCATGTGTATGTGTGTGTGTGTATGTGTATGTTTGTGTGTGCGTGTGTGTGTGTGTGTGCGCGCGTGTGTGTGTGTGTGTGTGTGTGTGTGTGTGTGTGTGTGTGTGGGTGTGTGTGTGTGTGTTCGTGTGTGTGTGTGTGTGTGTTTGTGTGTGTGTGTGGTGTGTGTGTGTGTGTGTGTGTGTGTGTTTGGGTGTGTGTGTGTGTGTTCGTGTGTGTGTGTGTGTGTGTGTGTGTGTGTGGGTGTGTGTGTGTGTTCGTGTGTGTGGGGGTGGCACCCCACCTCCCACCCTCACACAGTATCATATTTACACAGTGCCAGTTCTCTATGGAAGAATAATCACTCCTTGTTTGTGCTAGTGGCTGAAAAAGTTGAGTCAATGCAGTAAGAGGCTCAGCCTCTGCGTTGCCACCATCAATGTACCTTTTGTTCCACTTGTCTCTGTTGTTATTTAATTTATTCACTGCGTCTCATTATTTGTTATTGTTATTTTGATTATCAATTGTTTTACTTAATACGTTTGTATTTGCTCTTTCTTTTTCTATTTCATCACACCCATATGTACATACATATATAAATACAAACATTCATTTAACTATATATATATATATATATATATATAATATATATATATATATATATATATACATGAACATACATAAACATAAGAGTATCGCCAAAAGTGAAGTGACATGAATATTCTGTAGGATCATCTCGATCCTACAAAGGAAGGATATTTATTTCTGTACACAGGATCCCTCGCGAGGAATATCGAAAGGCCTCCTCCCCAGACATAAACTTTATCCCCGATAATGAATGGCAATGAGTTTCTTACGAGTATCTGGGGCAAGCTGAGGAATGTATCTCATCCCGGTAGACGAACGCTGACAGGACTAGCGCTGCGTGAAGTTCTTAAGAATTGAAAAGGACACTTATGTACAGTTCTGGGCATTCATTAAAGGAAGCGTTTAGCCACGAGTGACTTTCCAGTCCTGAAGACACTCTTTGCGAAACGTTTCTTCTAATCAATATCCTGAACTGTACATAAATGTCTTTTTCCACATCTTGTCGGTATCACCATACAAATTTTTTCAGTCTTAAGAATCGTTTACCCATCAGAGTAAAGTTTTAAGCACGTACAGTCCGACTGAGATGAGCTTTTAGGGAGATGATGTTGGGCTGCCATAATGTTCGACAATTAAAGAGAAGATATAGAATTTTAACAGTGCTACATACGTAGGGGACAGGGAAGCCACACAGGTACAAAATTGGTTGAGGGATGATAGGACTTCTCGTGAAGGTTATTGAGTTTGTTTCAGCAATTGAAAACTGGACACCACGTGAGGTGGCCGGTCCAGTTGGTAACATGATCAATAGCGTATTGGATCATGGTTGCCATGAGTCAAGTCTTCGTCCGCACAATAGATGGGAAAATCATCTACAAATAGAGTAAGTATGACCATATGCTTGTGGGAAGAACGGAGGTAAGTCAGTTAATAAGTGTCAGAAGTAAGGTAAGTGTATCGCCTTGCGATACACCTTTGACCTGTACAGAATCATTAAAAAGGCCGCTGTTTATTCGAACGCGGAGGTGCCAAGGTGCCTCTCTGGTGCAAAATCCTTGAGAAAAAGCTGTAATCTGGCATGTAGGCTTAAAGATGCAAATTTTGAGACATAATAACATGTAGAACATCCGGTGAGGTTGCGCCAGTTCTGCAGGCTGATAAAGTCGATGTCAGCTCTCAAAATATAATGGGTTCTTCATATATCATCAAAATGAGAAGTAAAGTTCAGCGTGGTGGCCGCCCTCTCGGGTTTGAGCCGGAGAAAGAAGGTGGGTACACTTAGTCCTTTGGACACACGAACAGTGATACCCAGTTTCTTTTGTGACTTCAACAGTCTGCAACTTCTCGCCGGCAATACTAAGGACGGGAGCACCGTCAGGTGTATACATACTCGATAACTTGGATACTTCCTCCAGGCTTCTTCCGTAGTGGCATTAATAGAGCTCACACAGACACCCTAACGACGTTGTGAGTGCGTTCTCTCTAGGTAATAAACTAGAAATAGGTCCATGGTGCTCTTGTGTTGGTATCTCTCCTCTGAGATTTGTTTCAGACATACTGTGTGAGCGCAGAGATGTGTATCTGTATATATACACCGAGAGTTTGTTTAGGGTTTTAAAGTATCTACGATTGGTGGTGTAAAGGCGACACACAGCCTTATGGACCCTTCGTTTATTGATAGGCTTTAAACCTAATAAACGAAACTGCTAGCATATAGCAAGGATTTTATATGGAAGATTTTTCAGTTACCTCTCATAAATTAGAGGTACAGTAAATGGTTTTGACTCGTACTTTGTGTAATGATGCTGCGGGAAGTATTGATGTAGACATTCCTTTTATTGGCATATTGATATACTCTGGATAACGTATGTTGTATGTCGTGACAATCAGGTTATAGCTTGGCAGGGATGGGGAGATTTTTGAGCCAGGCAGAAGAGGTGTGACGTATGCAAGGTAAGTTTGAAAAATGCAGAGAGGGGAAAGACGCTGAGAAGTGATGGATGCTAAGGAGGTGTAAATGAAAATCTAAGGGAAAGTGACACGAGTGATACGGAAGGTAACACTGACCAAGTGATGCAGGAAGAGGAAATCGTAGTAAGACCTACTAGGAGAACAGCCACTCAAGCCAGAACCGGCTGGAATCGTCTCCTAAAGGAAGGAGTAATTTGAGTCGTTTAGCAACGAACTCCGCCCGGCCGCAATGTGGAAAATACTGTATATTTTCCGGAAATACAGTAATTTATAGGTAAATAGATGGCCTATATTGTATATAATAAAAATTATGTTATCGAAAATGGGAAGAAGCTGCGCCTGCGCAGGGGACACTCGCCATTGTTGTTTGAATCAACACAAACGTTAGTTAATAATGTGAAGAATTTTCGTGCTCTAGAGGTAAAATTGGGTTGACACCTCTCAAATAGGAGGCGAAATTGTTGGTTGTGCATTCCTGCATAACTTGAGATATCAGACGACTGGACAAGACAGCTCCAGGAACCTCAGATAAGCTATATAGATTTGTGTTATAATTCTGGCCAGTATTATTTTCATTCATTTAGTTAGTGAGGTTTTCTGAGTATGATACACCTTGATCTCCAGTCAAATTGGCGAGTGATTTTAAGATATTCTCCTTCTGTTATGTAAATGTGTATATATATAATCCTTTATTAATTTTAATATACAGTCCACAAATTTATATATTTACCAGAATTCTTGGTGATGTATATTTCATTTGTAATTAATAGGTCTAGAGCAACTTGTGGATATGACAGTGGTAGGTATCGAAGGGGGACATTTTTTGTGACCTAGGTGTCTCAAATTCCTACTTGTCTATGTAACTCTGATAAATAATAATTATCTTTGTTATTTACTGGTATGTACATTATGAGCTACATCCAGATAAATGCAATTTTCCACATTTAATTTGCCCATTGGTCCTTCAAACCGGATCAACGGGCAAATTAAATGTGGAAAATTGCATTTATCTGGATGTAACTCATAGTGCACATACCAGTAAATAACAAAGATAATTATTATTTATCAGAGTTACATAGACAAGTAGGAATCTGAGACACCTAGGTCACAAAAAATGTCCCCCTTCGATACCTACCACTGTCATATCCGCAAGTTGCTCTAGACCTATTAATTACAAATGAAATATATATCACCAAGAATTCTGGTAAATATATAAATTTATGGACTGTATATTAAAATTAATAAAGGATTATATATATACACATTTACATAACGGAAGGAGAATATCTTAAAATCACTCACCAATTTGACTGGAGATCAAGGTGTATCATACTCAGAAAACCTCACTAACTTAATTTATGAAAATAATACTGGCCAGAATTATAACACAAACCTATATAGCTTATCTGAGGTTCCTGGAGCTGTCTTGTCCAGTCGTCTGATATCTCAAGTTATGCAGGAATGCACTTCCAACAATTTCGCCTCCTATTTGAGAGGTGTTAACCCAATTTTACCTCTAGAGCACGAAAATTCTTCACATTATTAACTAACGTTTGTGTTTATTCAAACAACAATGGCGAGTGTCCTCTGCGCAGGCGCAGCTTCTTCCCATTTTCGATAACATAATTTTTATTATATTCAATATAGGCCATCTATTTACCTATAAATTACCGTATTTCCGGAAAATATACAGTGTTTTCCACAGGAGGTTTAAGAGAGGAATCAGGTAGAGGTTGAAAGAAACAGGGGAATTTTGAGGGAGTTAAGACGTTTGCTGGAAGTACGAGAAGTTTGAGCGAGGTTGGGGAGGTTTGGGGAAAGCAATAGAGAATAGAGGGGCAAAACTAGAGCTAAGGGAGGCTTGAGAGAAGCAGAGGGTGAAGCAATGATCTCAATGGAGGGTTGGGGGTTAGAGGAGTGTGGCGGACACGGATGCACAGCTGGTAGCAGGAGTTACGGCTGGTTGGACTCGCCACATTTGCATACCCAAGCCTTAGGAAGGCTCTCTCTCTCTCTCTCTCTCTCTCTCTCTCTCTCTCTCTCTCTCTCTCTCTCTCTCTCTCTCTCTCTCTCTCTCAAGCTTAACCTCTCGTCACCCAGGAATGTTATGAATAACTTGCACAAAAGAAAAGATTTTTGTGATAGGCATCGTTAAGAATCTTGGGTTGTTTCCTCTAGCTCTGCAATCGTCAGAACACATCCACTGGAAAACATTATCCGTTGTAGCGAGAACGCTTACCACACTTTTACTCACATCACGATCAAGAAAGGAGTGATCATTGGATTCTCTCTCGGGGCGCTTGGAGTTCCCAACGATGATGTACTGAAAGCCGAGCAAATACAGTGTAAAGAAACACCTTGAATTTCATATTCTTTTTCCTTTTATATTCTTTCACTGCAAACGAAAGGTCACTTTTATAAACAACACCGCTTCAACCCAAACAAATATTGAATGCAGACCTGTCTTACTCGCGTTTAGCGCAGCTTACATAGACCGTCTACACTCATCACTGCACGCTATGATGCAAGGATTTACAGTGTCCCAAGTGGGGGCTACGACAAGGCATACATTGGAGAGACCACCAAGAAGCCATCCTTCATGCCTACAACAATACGCTTGTGCATGCCGATGTGATAACACCGGCAATGCTTTATACAATTCCACAACTCCACAACACAGTAATGCTTGCATAAAACTCCACAACACAGTGATGCTTGTATACAGCTCCACAACTAAAACACAGTAATGCTTGCATACCACAACTCTCAGAATACAGCAATACTTGCATGCAACACAACTCCCGCAACGCAGTAATATTTGCATACAACAAACACCACAACTGCCACGCCCACCCCGTGGCGCGGGTCAGAGCTACAGCGTCATTACGCGAAAACGACAGAATTACAGGTAAATGTCGAGAATTCCTAGACTACGAAAATATCCGACGCCATTAAACAGAACAAAGGTTTGTTCTCTCTGGCTACACCTTCTCTTTCTCCCACATCATCTTCCGCAGTGTTGATGAATTAAACACCTGTGTAACACCTTGGTATTTGCCTTACTAAGACATTTTGCCAACCAGTGGGAGTCAGAGATATAAAGACACGCAGGTGTTGCACAAGCGTCTTATCCATTATTGATCCTTCACCTCAGTCGCCTAATGCACTGTTTATCTTCTGCAGTGTTCCTACATTCTTATGTTCTTATGTTCTTAAGAGACACTGATCTCACGTTTCCTAGGTACGTAATGAAGCTCTCTCACTGATG
>NW_026491834.1:0-13030 GCF_026875155.1 Cherax quadricarinatus
CCCCAAAAGGACTCAACCCGGGCCTCCCGGTTTCCCCTGAATCCCTTCAAAAATGTTACTTTGCTCACGCTCCAACAGCACGTCAAGTATTAAAAACCATTTGTCTCCATTCACTCCTATCAAACACGTCATGCATGCCTGCTGGAAGTCCAAGCCCCCGCACACAAAACTCCTTTACCCCCTCCCTCCAACCTTTCCTAGGCCAAAACCCCTACCCCCTCCCTTTCCCTTCCACTACAGACTGATACACTCTTGAAGTCATTCTGTTTCGCTCCATTCTCTCTACATGTCCGAACCACCTCAACAACCCTTCCTCAGCCCTCTGGACAACAGTTTTTGGTAATCCCGCACCTCCTCCTAACTTCCAAACTACGAATTCTCTGCATTATATTCACCCCACACATTGCCCTCAGACATGACATCTCCACTGCCCCCAGCCTTCTCCTCGCTGCAACATTTCATCACCCACGCTTCACACCCATACAAGAGCGTTGGTAAAACTATACTCTCATACATTCCCTCTTTGCCTCCAAGGACAAAAGTTCTTTGTCTCCACAGACTCCTAAGGCACCACTCACTCTTTTCCCTCATCAATTCTATGATTCACCTCATCTTTCATAGACCCATCCGCTGACACGTCCACACCCCAAATATCTGAATACGTTCACCTCCTCCATACTCTCTCCCTCCAATCTGATATTCAATCTTTCATCACCTAACTTTTTGTTATCCTCATAACCTTACTCTTTCCTGTATTCCCCTTTAATTTCTTCTTTTGCCACCCTACCAAATTCATCCACCAATCTCTGCAACTTCTCTTCAGAATCTCCCAAGAGCACGTGTCATCAGCAAAGAGCGCTGTGACAACTCCCACTTTGTGTGTGATTCTTTATCTTTTAACTCCACGCCTCTTCCCAAGACCCTCGCATTTACTTCTCTTACAACCCCATCTATAAATATATTAAACAACCACGGTGACATCACACATCCTTGTCTAAGGCCTACTTTTACTGGGAAAAAATTTCCCTCTTTCCTTTCATACTCTAACTTGAGCCCCCTATCCTCGTAAAAACTCTTTACTGCTTTCGTAACCTACCACCTACACCATACACTTGCAACATCTGCCACATTGCCCCCCTATCCACCCTGTCATATGCCTTTTCCAAATCCATAAAAGCCCAAAGAACCCCCTTTAGACTTATCTAAATACTGTTTACTTATATGTTTCACTGTAAACACCTGGTCCCACACACCCCCCTACCTTTCCTAAAGCCTCCTTGTTCATCTGCTATCCTATTCTCCGTCTTACTCTTAATTCTTTCAATTTAACTCTACCTTCACTTTACCAGGTACACCAACAGACTTCTTTTTTTTTCTTTTTTTCAACACGGGGGCCGTTTTCCCCCACCGAGGCGGGGGGGCCCAAAAAGGAAAAACAAAAGTTTCTCCTTTTTACATTTAGTAAAATATACAGCAAAGGGGTTTACTACCCCCTTGCTCCCGGCTTTTTTAGTCGCCTTTAAAACCCACCCCAGGGGTTTTTACGGAGGAAGAATTCTTTCCACTTCCCCAGGGGGAATCAACGGGACTTACCCCCCTTTAAAATTTTTTGCACTCTCTTTTACCCCCCTTTCCCTTTTTTAAAAAGGGAAAACTATGCATGCTCTCTGCCATTTCCCTGGTACCTTACCCTTTTTCCATACTTTTTAAAAATTTAATTGCTCCAACCATTTCCAAAACTTTTCCCCCACTGTTTTTAAACTTTTTCCTATTTTTATCCCTTCCCCCCGGGCTCCCCTTACCCTTTTTTTTACCTACTGCCTCACGAATTTCCCCACATAAAAAGGGTTTCCCCTTTTCCCTTTACAAATTTTTCCCCCTTCCCCTATACACGAAACCCCCGCTTCCCTATCTTAATCAACTTTAAAAATTTCCTAAAAATTTTCCCCCTCCATCTTCCCAATACTCAAACCTCTCCATTTAATAACTTTTCCTCTCCTTTTTTTAAATGACAAATCCATTTGTTTTTTAGGTTTTTTAAAACTTGTTAATCTCACTCCAAAACTTTTTTTTTTTTAAACAAAATTTGTTGATAACACCCTCACCCACTCTCTATTTGCTCTTTTTTAAAAAATTGTTTTCACCACTCTCTTAACTCTCTTTTTTTTCCCCCATATACTTTTCCCCTCCTTGCTCCTTCAAATTTTTTGGTAAAAACTTCTCATATGCTAACTTTTTCTCCCTTACTATTTCTTTTACATCTTCTTTCCCCACCAATCCCCTCCTTTTCCCCCCTGCCCCCAAACTTTCCTGAAACCTCAAACTTCTGCGGAACACTCTAACACTACTTTTTTTAATTTCTACCCCATACCTCTTCGACCCCATTGCCTATGCCTCATTACCCATCTATCCCCCAATACTTTTTTATTTCTTCCCCTAACTGCCTCCTCTTTTAGTTTAAAAACCCTTCACCTCTCCCCTTCCCCTGATCCCTTCTATTCTCCTTGTATCCCTTTAAACCTTTTACTCTCAGTGTACCCTACAACTAGAAAGTGATCTGATATACTGGGGCCCCTATAAAAAGGGTAAAACCTAAAGTTTCCCAGCAAGTCAAACTAGTGGATATTTTTAAAATTTTTTTTGTACTTTTTTTCCCTTATTTTATGCTGAAACATTTGTTCCGGTTTTTGCATTTTTTCTAAACTTGGTAAAAACAAAAAAAAACCCGGCAAAATTAATATCTTAGTATGCCCCCGTGAACTGTCCCAATTTTTTTCCCAGCAAAACCGTTAATAGAATGTCACATTGTTCTGAATTTGCATAAACTTTTTAAAAAACATATTTAAGGTTTTTAAAGGTTGGGGGTGGGGTTTTTTTTCCCCTTTGTGTAGCAAAGATGTAGGAATACGGGGTACCCTGGATTTTACCTGGAAAGAGTTCCGGGGGTTCAATCCCCCCGCGGCCCGGTCGGGCCCGGGTTTACCTCGAGTTATAAAAATTTAATTGGGTTCCAAAAGGGGGGGTGTTCGAGTGCCTTTACCAAACGAATTTGTTCCCTTTGGGAAATTTAAGGTAAAGTAGTTTTTATTTTCCGTTTCAGACCCCCAAAAAAAATTTTAAAGCATTTCAAAAAATTTTTTTTTTCTACACCCAGCCGTTCCCACCGAGGGGGGTTTGGCCCCAAAAAGGAAAAATGAAATTTTTTCCCTTTTACTTTTAGAAATATAAAACAGGAAAAGGGGGTTACTGCCCCTTGCTCCTGGCAAAAAAGCCCGCCTCTTGCAACACGCGGGCTTACGGGGGGGAAAAAATTCTTTTCCCATTCCCCCTTGGAATAAGGGGGAAATTTAAACAAAAAAACAAGAACTTGAAAAAAAATAGAAGAAAAGCCAGGGGGGTGTGTTTTAATTTTGCTTTTACATGTATGTAAAATGTTTTATGTTTTGGCAGTTTGGGGGGTTATGTTGTGTATCTTTATAATAATGCTTCAAACGTTGTATTTTTGGGAAACCTCTGCAAAGCAGTGATAATGGGGTGAGTGTGGTGAAAGTTTTTGGAATGGATGATGAAATTTATTTTTTTTTGGGGTTTTTCTTTCTTTTTTGGGTCCCCTCCCTGGGGAAAACACCGCCCTTGTTAAAAAAAAAAAAAAATGTATGTAAAATGTAGGAAAGTTTTTTGGTAGACAGAAAACCACCCGGGGAGGTATTTAACCGTCCTAAAAGTGAGTGAAAATTTGAAACCCCTGAAAATTTTTTTTAACTTTGATGGTAGATTGCGGGTGTCTTTTTTTCCTGTCTCATAAATATGAAAAGAAAAACATGTACGTCTTGCACTTCTATTTTAAAAACTTAGGTAAAATACAATAAAAGAAAACACGTTTATTTATACACATTTCTTCTGATTTTTTCTTTTGATTTTATTTTAAATTATTTTTTGGTCTAAATTATTTTTCCCCTTTTTATATCCAGGGGGAAAGGGGAAAATAAAACCTTTCCTCCGTAAAGCCAGGGGTTTTGGGAAAAAAGTAAACTAAAAGGGGGGGGGGAACCCAATGGGCTAGAACCCCCTTTTTTTTTTCCCCTGTAAAGTTTACTAAAAAGAATAAGAAGAAAAAAATTGTCAAAGGGGGGAATTTCTGAATGTGCGGGAGGGTTGTGCAAATGATAAGAAAGAGTGTTTTTGGGTGTTAGGGAATGAGAAAAACTGGATGTCCTGGCTTTAAGTGAAAAAAAGTTTGAGGGGGTGGGAGAGTTTAATGGGGGGGGAATAAATGGGATTAGGTCGGGGGTTTTTCAAATATTAGAGCTAAAAAAAGGAGTAGCAAAAAATGTTAAAGGGAAAAGCTAGGGGCAGGAAAAAGAGGGTTTAAAAAATTCAAAATTCAAGGTTATGTGGAGTAAAATAAAGTTTGGTTGTAAAAAGGGGGTTTTATGTAAAGCGTTAGAAACCTGGAAAAGAGAGAAGTTTTAGAGGGGGAGAGAGAGAGAAAATTCCCTGGGAAAGGGTTTGGGGTGAATGTGGGGGGGATTTTTTGAATCAAGTGTGAGGGGAAAATGGGGGTTTTTGGGTTTTAAATAAAAAGGGGGGTTTAAAAAGGTTATGGGGGGAGAGTAGGTAAATTGGGGTCCCCGGGGGGTAAATGTAAATGGGGAGCCTTTAATTGAGTTATTTTAAAAGAAATTTGGTAATAAGTCATAATATTTTATAAAAAGGGAAAAAATAAATATACAAGGTAGGGATGTAGAACGTAAAAAAGAAATTTTGGTTTAGTTTGATTGGTTGGTTTTAAAAGGTTAAAGGGTTTGGGCTCCGGGATGTACATTTTTTAAGGGGGGCCCAACAATATACAGATTCATTATTTAGTTTAGCTACAGTTAGAGTAAGGGGTAAGGGGAAAAAAGAGGGAAGGGTGGAAACCCGGGAATTTAAGACGGGGGTAAAAGGTGTTTTAAAGTAAGGGAGGGGGAAGTTCGGCCGAGTATAAGCGATATTGGCGGGAAAGGTGGGCTAGTGCAAAGATAGTTGGGGGGGGGTTTGAAGGGGGGTTTGGAATATTTTAAAAAAATTTGCATATTTAGAATGTGGGCAGAATTTTGTGGTTATAGGGGGTGGGGGCAGGGGGGAAAAGAGGAGTGATTGGGGGGAAATGAGAAGAAAAGGGGGTGTGAAAAAAGAGAAAAAGGTATTTACGAGGGGTTTTTACAAAGCAAAAGTGTTTTTTAAGAAGGGGCAGAGTATTGGAGAGTAAAAGAAAGGGTGAAGAGATTTCCAAAAGGAGAGCAGTTTGAAAGGTGGGAGGGCACTGTCAAGAAATTTTAATGAAAATAAAAAAAAATTTTTGGAAAGTAGTTAAACAATTTAAAGAAACCCTGGGGGGAAAAAAGGGGATTTGCCCGTTAAAAACAGAGGGGGGATTTTGTAGAGGGGGAGGGGAGGTATTAGGTAGATGGGGGGAATTTTTTGAGGAATTTTTTAAATGTTGAGGAAGAAAGGGAGGCGGAAATTTTTCATGCATGGCCAGGGAGGTATCCCCATTTTTTTAGGAGTGAAAAAAGAGCAGAATGTAAGTGGGGTGGAGGAACGGAGGCATTAGTAGAATAAAAGGGGGGTTTTAAAGCAGGGGAAAACTGAGGGGGTTTCATGAAAGAAATTTTAAATAGCAGGGGGGATATAGTTTTTTGGAGGGGTTTGGGTATTTTTTGTTTAATAAATGGATAAAAAAGGGGAAAGGGTCCCTAGGGATTGGGGGAAAGAGCATGTATAGTTCCTTTTTTTAAAAAGGGGAAACGGGACAAAAGAGTTTTGTAAAAATTATGAGGAATAATTTTTCCCTGAGTAAAACCAAAAAAAAAGTATCCCGGAAAGGGTTTATAATTGAAAGAATTAAGGTAGACAAAATGTAGAATTGGGAAAGGGAGAAGGAGGTTTTCAGAGGGGGTTGGGGAAATGTGTAGATCAAGTTTTTACATTGAAGCATATATGTAAAACAGTTTTTAAATTTTAAAAGGGTGGGGAAGTTTTTATTGCATTTATGGATTTAAACGGCATAGATAGTGGATAGGGGGCCCAATGTGGCAGATTTTTGAAGGGTATATGGAATAGGTGGTAATTTTATAAATCCCGGGTAAAGAGCTTTTATGAGGATAGTGGGGGCTCGGTTGGGTGTGTAGAAGGGGGGGAAAATTATTCCCCTTTAAAAGTAGGTTTAGACAGGGGGGGGTATTGTCCCCATGGTTTTTTTAATAATTTATAGATGGGGTTTGAAAAAGAAGTAAATGCTAGGGTTTTGGGAAAGGAAGGGGTTGGGTTAAAATTAGGGGGAATAAAAATTCAAAATATGAATTGAGTTACTTTTTTTGATGATACTGTGTTTTGGGAGATTCTAAAGAAAAATTGAAAAGGTTAGTGGGATGAGTTGAATGTGTGTAAAGGGTAGAAAGTTGAAAGTGAAAATAGAATAGAGTAAGGGGGATAAGGGGATCAATGATTTAGATAAAGGGAAAAAATTTGGGTATCAAATTTTGGAAGAGGGTAAAGGAAAGTGAATTTTTTTTCAGTTTCTTGGGAGTTTTACGTGTCGGGGAAGGATTTATGAAGGATGAGGGTTTTAAACTAGAATTTTATTTAGGGAAAAAAGGTGGTGGTGCGTTGAAATATATGTGGGGGTCAAAAAAACGTTATTTGGAGGGAAAAAAAGGGAATGTATGAAAGGATAGTAGTACCAAAAACCCCTTATATGGATGGAAGCTTGGGTGGGGAAATGCAGCACGAGGAGGGGGCGGTTGGGGGCAGTGGGGATGTCCCTGTCTAAGGGCAAAGTGTGGTGTAAATTTTATGCGGAAAAATTCCCCGGGGTGTGGAAATTAGGAGAAGGTGGGAGTTAATAAAAAACATTTGTTTAGAGGGCAGAAGAGGGGGTTTTTTGAGGTGGTTTGGGTCATTTTTGAGAAATTGGGTCAAAATAGAATTTACATGGAAAGCATATTTAAAAATTTTAGGGGAAGGAAAGAGGGGTAGGGGGCCCTCCTCGAAAGGGTTGGGAAAGGGGGGGGAAAGGGGGGTTTTTTTGGGGGAGGGTTGGAATTTGCAACGTGCATTTAGCGGTTTGATAGGGGTGAATGGAGACGAAAAGATACTTGGAAACCCGAAAATCGTTGGAATGTAGCAGGGTAATATTTAGTGAAGGGATTCAGGGAAAAACCCTTTTTTTTCATTTAGTCGGGCTTGAGCCCGGAAATGGGAAATACAATGCCTGCACTTTAAAAAGGGGTGGTTTGGGATTTTGGCAGTTTTGGGGGGATTGTTTTGTACTTTATTCGTTTAGGGTTTAACGGGTTTTTATTTGAGCACCTCTGCAAAAGCAGGGGATTAAAGTTGTGAGTTTTGGTGAAAGTGTTGAATGATGTGAAAGTTTTTTTCCCTTTTTGGGGTTTTTTTTTTTTTTGGGGCACCCTGCCTCGGTTGGGGGGACGGCCCGACTTGTTGGGAAAAAAAAAAAAAAAAAAATGTTGGGGTAGTGGGGCCTAAGTGTAAGTAAAGTAGCAAGACGTACCTGAAAACCCTTTCATGTTTATGAGACAGAAAAAAAAACAACCCGCAATCCCCACCATCATTAAAACAATTAAGGGGTTTTCCCTTTTAAAACCGCTTGCAGGACGGTTTGTACCTCCCTGGGCGCTGCTGTTTTACCAACCCACAAACCCTTTTAAATTTAAAAAAACACTTGCCCTAATTGTTTTGAGTTTGGGAGCTGTTAGAAAAATCTAGGTTTCCACTGTATTTGTGTTTGGTTACCTATTTAAAGTAATAATTTCAACCTCTCGGAAATTTTTTCTCATAGGTTTTTGGGTTTCCCCACCTTTTTCTTTAAAAAAAGGTTTCCCTTTAGACCTCAAATATACTTTAAATTGAGTAAATACAGGTAGGTATGGGTGTTCTCACTCCCCATTGTTTAAAATAATTTCATTTTTATTTTTCAGTAATAAAAAATGATCAGTTTTTTCTGCAAAAAAAAAAATAATGATAATTTTACCTCAAGAAAAAACATGGGGTTTCCCCAGTTTGCAAATTATTAGGCCGGTAGGAAGATTGTTAGTTTTTTGGGATACTGTAAACCCCACTTTACAGCTCTTCTTTTTTTCAGCATTTTTTGTAGAAAAGCAGTTTTCAGATGCCCATTTTTCACCTATTAAAACTTTCCACAAAAGAAAAATTCACCCCTCGTATAAGTAAGGATGAAATTTTTTAAGGTAAATATGTGTGTAAGTTTGTGCATTTTTTTGGCCTTAAAACTGTATTTTTTTACTTTATAAAAATTTCAAGTGGGAGCATGTTTCCAGGCTTTTAAATAATTGAAAGTGGGGAAAAGCTTAAAATTTCACGTTTTCAGCAGCAGCCTGGGACATAACCTGGGTAAGGGGGGCCTTGTTGTACGTATTGTTCTGGACGGGGGGTCGAGCCCCAAACCCTTCCTTGTGTTAAAAGACTTCATTGGGGTTTTTTCCTTCAGCTAAAATAAAAAACACATTTTGCAGAAAAAAAAATTTGAAAAATGAAAGGAAAATTTTGTTATGGGATGGGACAATGTTAAATTTTTGCTGATACAGATACACAGTTTAGGCCAATATTAACACCAGTACCTTCAAAAGAAACTGAACACCCACCAGTACTAGAATTAATACCATCACAATTGGCTGATACTAGCTGATATTAGTTTTATGCTAATAATCAATACCATCAACATTATCTTGTACCAACATGTACCAATACTTTTCCACACTTAATTTTGTTAATCTAACACAAGTTCAGTTCAGTATTCTAGTTACTAAAACAATAAGGCACTATTTTTGTAGCCTTGCTGTAATAATGTCCCAAGATATCTTCCTGTTGTTGAAAATAGTTACAAACCTTAAGTTTTGATATGTAGCACTTAGTTATTACTTCTTTGATTCCTTGACAAAAAAAAAAAAATGGTTTGAAGCAGGAGTGAAGGTCTTGGTGTTGTAGTTAGGCTTAATGAGCAATAAAATGTACCAGTGGCCTAATTTGTTTGTATTTTTTGTTATAGATTACACATCTGTTTTACCTGTTGTATATATGATGTGTATGCAAGTACATGGGGCAGAGATAAAAGAGAGGTATATATGCTGAATTGGGGGATGTATGTACTTCACTCACTTGCTTTAAGAATACAAACCAGGACATACCTCCCTCAGTTGTTTTAACAAGATCAAACCAAAGTACTATACAGATGGGCTTTGCTTAATGGTGTTTTGCTAATAGAGAAATTTTTGGTTATACCCATTCTTCATTTATTCAGACTTCCTACAATAAAAGTATTCACCACTTGCAATAGCCTAAGGATGAAAACATTTTAAAATAAGTTGTGTGTACTGCATATGCATTTTTTAGGTCTAGCTTTATTGCTTGGTTAATATATGATAGTGTAAATGTGTTATCAGTCTTTTAAATGCATTTGAAGAGGAAAAAAGACTAGTTTTACGGAGAGTTTCACTTTACAGCATTAGCCAGGAACCTAACCCGCTGTATGAGCAGGGCCCTCCTGTTGTATTGTGCAGTGTAAGGTTAAGATTCATATATTTTGATTGCAATTCATTATGACCTTGAGCATTCCCATTCATGTGGCAACTTCTAATGTGTATTAGTGTCTTCTGACCTAATTATCTCGTCCTAAAAATTCTGCATACAGGTTGCTGGTTCAATGAAGCTGGAGTTGGCCCAGTACCGTGAAGTTGCTGCCTTTGCCCAGTTTGGCTCAGATCTTGATGCATCAACTCAGCAGTTGTTAAATCGTGGTGTGCGTCTTACTGAACTCTTGAAACAAGGACAGTATGGTAAGTTATTGGTTATGTTAATGTGTGTGTTCTTTTTTGGATTGCCTTTGGTAGATGGCCAACTTGTGAAAAAAAATACAATACTGTACACTTGAAGTACAAATGTTAATATAAGGTTTGTTTATATCAGTACCTATATCTGTTGAAGAACAGGTAAAAGACCACAACTTGACTGGCTTTGGAAATAGACAAAATCTATTGGGTCACTTAATTCAGAAAATCCAAGTCCATTGGTTACAGAATTGTCTATTATTGTTAGTCACACCAAGTCTCCCCTCAATTTGCCAACAATTGCTATTAACAACCACCTGTGGCCCCCATATTAATCTGTTAAATTGAGGGTTTACTCTATGTAATGTAAAATATTTTACACTAGCAATAAATCGATCAATAAATTATTCTTTATTTCATACCATGGCTATTGAAGAACAGGTAGCAGTCATTTACTGTGGTGTTCGTGGACTTCTTGACAAGTTGGACCCTTCAAAGATCACTAAGTTTGAGCAGGAGTTCATGTCCATGATGAAAACCAGCCACCAAGATCTCCTTAATGGTATCGCCAAGGAGGGACTGATAACACCAGAGGCTGACGCTAAGCTGAAACAGATCATTGTGGATTTCTTGGCTACTTTCCAGGCTTAAATAAATATGAATAAATGTAGTCTTAGGTCAAGTCATGGGATGCCCTTGTGTTGTCCTTGAGTGGGTCTCGAGTCAGGGCCATGAGTTGGTTTAAAATTCTAATAATATTTATATGTATGCATGCCCTAGAACTGGGTTTGCCGGGATGGAACATATTGGTATCCCAGTGTGTATATAAGCCAATGTCAACTTGGGGAGAGTGTATACAGTTTGCATGCACCTTCCTCATTTCACATTTCCATATTTTATAATTATTGTGGAGGTAACCAAAATGTATATAAAAATTGTCCCACTTCAGAAAATAAGCTATAGTGTATGAAGTCTCCTTTTGGTAGACTGTACATTGTTAGTGTCATACCGGTTCTCCATAATAAATAAAATGACGTTTTTCTTTAACGTATCATTAACCTTAATTTTTTTTCTCTCAACAAGTTGGCCGTCTCCCACCGAGGCAGGGTGACCCAAAAAAAGAAAGAAAATCCCCAAAAAGAAAATACTTTCATCATTCAACACTTTCACCACACTCACACATTATCACTGTTTTTGCAGAGGTGCTCAAAATACAACAGTTTAGAAGCATATACATATAAAGATACACAACATATCCCTCCGAACTGCCATATCCCAAACCCCTCCTTTAAAGTGCAGGCATTGTACTTCCCATTTCCAGGACTCAAGTCCGACTATATGAAAATAACCGGGTTTTTCCCTGAATCCCTTCACTAATATTACCCTGCTCACACTCCCCCAGATCATCAGGTCCCCAAGTACCATTCGTCTCCATTCATCCTATCTAACACGCTCACGCCACGCTTGCTGGAAGTCCAAGCCCTTCTCCCCCCAAAACCTCCTTTACCCCCTCTCTCCAACCCTTTCGAGGACGATCCCTACCCGCCTTCCTTCCCCTAAAATTTATATGCTTTCCATGCATTCTACTTTGATCCATTCTCTCTAAATGACCAACCCACCTCAAAACCCCTCTTCTGCCTTCTGACTAATACTTTTTATTAACTCCACCTTTTCCAAATTTTCCCCAACTCCGAATTTTCTGCATAATTTTTTCACACATTGCCCTTAAAAACAGGAAAATCTCCACATGCCTCCAACCGTCTCCTCGCTGTGCAATTTACCACCAAGCTTCACAACCCTTTATAAGAGTTTTGGGTTTACTACTATACTTTCATACATTCCTTCTTTGCCTCCATAGATAACGTTTTTTTGACCCCACATATACCTCAACGCACCACTCCCCTTTTTTCCCTCATCAATTTTACGATTAACCTCATCCTTCATAAATTTCCATCCGCCGACATGTCAACTCCCAAGTATCTGAAAACTTTTCACTTCTATACTCCCTCCTCCCAATTTGATATCCAATTTTTCTTTATCTAAATCATTTGATACCTCATCACCTTGCTCTTTTCTATGTTCACTTTTTAACTTTCTACCTTTACACACATTCCCAATATCATCCACTAACCTTTGCAAATTTTTCTTTAGAATCTCCCATAAGCACAGTATCATCAGCAAAAAAGTAACTGTGTCAATTCCCATTTTGAATTTGATTCCCCAAAATTTAATCCCATCTCTCTCCCGAACATCCTAGCATTTACTTCCTTTACAACCCCATCTATAAATATATTAAACAACCATGGTGACATTACACATCCCTGTCTAAGACCTACTTTTACTGGGAAGTAGTCTCCCTCTCTTCTACACACCCTAATGTTTGAGCTTATTTTGTTCCTTTGATCTACATAACCCATGTGAGTAGTGTTTTCCATGTGTGTTAAAGTGCAGTGGTAGGGTTTACCTTTAGGAAAGGAAACCCCCCCTCAAGGGAGATTCCTTGATGCTGGTGAGGGGATCTTGATTTTTTATCAAATCTGATGATTGCTTCCCAGTACTCTTTAGTGCTTCCCCTTGATTATAATAATAATAATAATTCCCAGTACTCTGCACTGTATGGCCCTTTGTAGGTTTAACACTTCTGACTAATTCCCAATACTCGAGGTGCTATATGACCTCTTTGAGTTTAGTGCTTCAACATAAGTATAATGAGGTAGGCGCACTCCCTCCAGGCGTGCACCAGGCTAAAAATCTTCCCTTGATGGTCCCCTCAAGGAAGGTTTTCCCTTTATGTTGGTGAGGGCTCTTGATTTAGGAAATGGGATCTGCTCCAGTTCCCCAAATTAAGCCTGAATGCCTTCCACATCCCCCCCCCCCCAGGCGCTGTATAATCCTCCAGGTTTAGCGCTTCCCCTTGATTATAATAAAAATTCCCTTGATGGTAAAGGACTTTTGATTCAAGGAATTCTGAATTTTCTCATATCCTTGATTAAACCAGATTATTTGGGAAAACAGTTTTTGGTAAAGTGAAGAGAATGGCTAGAAGCTGGTTGAAAAGCTCTTCCCAAAAACAGAAGTTTCTTTACCTCCCATTCTCCAGGTTTCTGTATGACCCCTATGGTTAGCACTTGCATTAAGTAAAATAACCTTTTAAAGAAGGGGGCCTTTCCCTTTTTTTCCTT
>NW_026491838.1:0-22059 GCF_026875155.1 Cherax quadricarinatus
TTCCTAATTGTAAATTCATCGTGTCTTCAACTTCTATGGTCCTTTGTTGCTGTGTGCGTGTGTGCGTGGTGTGTGTGTGTGTGTGTGTGTGTGTGTGTGTGTGTGTGTGTGTGTGTGTGTGTGTGTGTGTATACATGTGTGCACGCGCGCGAGCGAGATACAGACGATGATTTCCATAGAGTTGTGGGACTTTGAACACTGTTTTTTTAAATCATGTTAGTGTGTTTAAATAACAAGTGTTCAGAGTGTTTAAATAACAAGTGTTCAGAGTGTTTAAATAACAGTGTTCACAATATCTAGATAACAGAGGTCAGAATGTATAAAAACAAGTATTCATATTGTTTAAAAAACAGTATTCACAGTGTCTAAATAACAATGGTCAGAGTGTTTAAAAATCGGTGTTCAGAGTGTTTAAATACAGAGTTCATAACTTTTAAATTACAGTATACAAGATATGATGTAGGCCGAAATGACAGTAGTTTGTTGGATTATGTATTGGTAGATAAAAGACTGTTGAGTAGACTTCAGGATGTACATGTTTATAGAGGGGCCACAGATATATCAGATCACTTTCTAGTTGTAGCTACACTGAGAGTAAAAGGTAGATGGGATACAAGGAGAATAGAAGCATCAGGGAAGAGAGAGGTGAAGGTTTATAAACTAAAAGAGGAGGCAGTTAGGGTAAGATATAAGCAGCTACTGAAGGATAGATGGGCTAATGAGAGCATAGGCAATGGGGTCGAAGAGGTATGGGGTAGGTTTAAAAATGCAGTGTTAGAGTGTTCAGCAGAAGTTTGTGGTTACAGGAAGGTGGGTGCGGGAGGGAAGAGGAGCGATTGGTGGAATGATAATGTAAAGAGAGTAGTAAGGGAGAAAAAGTTAGCATATGAGAAGTTTTACAAAGTAGAAGTGATGCAAGGAGGGAAGAGTATATAGAGAAAAAGAGAGAGGTTAAGAGAGTGGTGAAGCAATGTAAAAAGAGAGCAAATGAGAGAGTGGGTGAGATGTTATCAACAAATTTTGTTGAAAAAAAGAAAAAGTTTTGGAGTGCGATTAACAAGTTAAGGAAGCCTAGAGAACAAATGGATTTGTCAGTTAAAAATAGGAGAGGAGAGTTATTAAATGGAGAGTTAGAGGTATTGGGAAGATGGAAGGAATATTTTGAGGAGTTGTTAAGTGTTGATGAAGATAGGGAAGCTGTGATTTCGTGTATAGGGCAAGGAGGAATAACATCTTTAGGAGTGAGGAAGAGCCAGTTGCGAGTGTGGGGGAAGTTCGTGAGGCAGTAGGTAAAATGAAAGGAGGTACGGCAGCCGGTATTGATGGGATAAAGATAGAAATGTTAAAAGCAGGTGGGGATATAGTTTTGGAGTGGTTGGTGAAATTATTTAATAAATGTATGGAAGAGGGTAAGGTACCTAGGGATTGGCAGAGAGCATACATAGTTCCTTTGTATAAAGGCAAAGGGGACAAAAGAGAGTGCAAAAATTATAGGGAGATAAGTCTGTTGAGTATACCTGGTAAAGTGTATGGTAGAGTTATTATTGAAAGAATTATGAGTAAGATTGAGAATAGGATAGCAGATGAACAAGGAGGCTTTAGAAAAGGTGGAGGTGAGTGGACCTGGTGTTTACAGTGAAACACATAAGTGAACAGTATTTAGATAAGGCTAAAGAGGTTTTTGTGGCATTTATGGATTTGGAAAAGGCGTATGACAGAGTGGATAGGGGGGCAATGTAGCAGATGTTGCAGGTGTATGGTGTAGGAGGTAGGTTACTGAAAGCAGTGAAGAGTTTTTACGAGGATGGTGAGGCTCAAGTTAGAGTATGTGGGAAAGAGGGAGATTATTTCACCAGTAAAAGAAGGCCTTAGACAAGGATGTGTGTTGAGTCACCAGTGGGATGTTCAAAAGTATATTTATAGAGGGGTTGTAAGAGAAATAAATGCGAGGTCTTTGGCCAAGAAGGTGTGGATTAAAAGATAAAGAATCACACATAAAGTGGGAGTTGTCACATGATGCTCCATTGCAGATGACACCGTGCTCTTCGGGGAGATCCTGAAGAGAAGTTGCAGAGGTTGGTGGATGAATTTGGTAGAGGATAGCAAAAGAGAAAATTCAAAAGTGAATACAGGAAAGAGTAAGGTTATGAGGATAACAAAAAGGTTTTAGGTGATGAAAGATTGGAATATCAGTGATTGGAGGAGAGAGAGTATGGAGGAGGTGAATGTATTCAGATATTTGGGAGTGGACGTGTCCAGCGGACTGGTCTATAAAGATAAGGTGAATGCATAGACTTGATGAGGGGAAAAGGGTGAGCGGTGCACTTAGGAGCACTGTGGAGACAAAAGAACTTTGTCCTTGGGAGGCAAAGAGGGAATGTATGAGAGAATAGTTTTCCAACGCTCTTATATGGGTGTGAAGCATGGTGATTGCATGGATTGCAGCGAGATAAGGCTGGAGGCATTGGAGATGTCATGTCAGAGAGCAATGTGTTGTGTAGAATTATAATGCAGAGAATCCGTAGTTTGGGAAGTTAGGAGGAGGCGTGCGGGATTACCAAAATTGTTGTCCGAGGCTGAGAGGAAGGGTTTGTTGAGGTGGTTCGGACATGTAGAGAGAATGGAGCGAAAACCTGAAAGACTTCAAGAGTGTACAGTCTGTAGTGAAGGAAAGGCGGGGTAGGGGTCGGCCTAGGAAAGGTGGAGGGAGGGGGAAAAGGAGGTTTTTGAGTTCTAGGGGCTTGGACTTCCCAGCGGCATGCGGGAGCGTGTTTGATAGGAGTGAATGGAGATCGTCAAATGGTTTTTACACACTTGACGTGCTGTTGGAGTGTGAGCATAGTAACATTATGAAGGGATTCCGGGACACCGGGCGAGGCCGGACTTGAGTCCTTGGAGATGGGAAGGTACAGGCCTGCACTCGAAGAGGGGTGTTAATGTTGGCAGTTTAAAAACTGTAGTGTAAAGCAACCTTCTGCAAGACAGTGTGGAGTGAATGATGTGGAAAGTTTTTCTTTTTCGGGCCACCCTGCCGTGGTGGAATCGCCAGTTGTATAAAAAAATATATCACTGTGTCCCTAAATAACAGTGTGAGAGTTTTTTTAAAACACAGTTTTCAATCATTAGACTACTAGTGGGTAAGGTGCTGTCTGTCACTGCTTGGCACCAACTTTTGGGGTACAGTGGACCCAGTGATTCTTTCACTGCTGGCCTCCAAACCTTGAGGGTCCTAGTGAACAATGAGTTTGTTACTGGCATAGCTCCAATCTATAACAGTACTAATGACCAGTGATTTTGTCCACTGGGAGCTCCAGCTTTGAGGTACTAGTGACCAGTTGTTCGGCCAATGATAGCTCCACTTTGAGGGGTAGTAGTGGCAGTGATCTGTCAATGACAGCTCCAACTTTGAGGGTACTAGTGACCAGTTGATTCTATCACTGATAGCACCAACCGTGAGGATACTAGTGACCAGGGAATCTGTCAAAGCTGACATCAACTGTTGACATGTGCTAATGTTCCCTGTTGTTTATATCTGTATTTCAGTTTAATAAAACATATTTACATAGAATAAAATATTTAATTTTCCACTCTAATGAATAATAAAAAGTAGATGTAAAAATAGCGTTGTAATTCACTGTATCAACAGAGTATACATGAATCACATTATTAATTCACTGTAACAACAGATTCCATATATATATCACACATATATCACTTGTTATTCACTATAACAAACAGATACAAAGATTCACATAGTTATACACAGTAACACCTCAAATGCAAATGTCCCACGCCTGTTGTAAAACAACAATAGCCAACAAAGATACACAATCAGAGCTAGTGTACACAGTAATCCTAACAGAAATATCTCAGCTGATATATACAACAGAAATATCCTACTATGTACACATTAACAGAATATCACACTGAATGTACACAATAGAAAGATCACACTAATTACAAAATAACAGGGATAGAAAGATCACACTGTTATACAACAATAAAACACAAAACAGGAGATCACAAACAGCACCGTTTGTAGCACAACAGAAAAGGTACACAATAATAACGAGTTACAAAGATCACACTGTGGTTCACAATAACAACAGTTACAAAGATCACACTGTTTGTACACAATACAAAAGTAGATACACAGATCACACTGTTATACGCGTGTGATCAAAATATTAAATTACGACGCTGCTGTATGGAATGTGTGGTGTAACGTTGAAATTTAACTGAAATGATAACAAAAGCTTAAAAAAGTTTGTATTGTTAAGTCAGACACTGGAGAATTTCTTTCTGATAGACCTTGAAACTTTGACCGTTGTTTTTACTTTAATTAAAAGATAACTTCTGGCGTTAACTTTGAGCTGTGCAAATTTATTGGGGGGGGGGGGCGTTAGGGTATTTAATTGCTTTCCCATGTAATAACTAGAGAATGGATCTGCTGATCGACTGTCAACCCTAAACACTGCTTTATATATTAATTGAAGTATTTTACACTAATTTCGAACCAGTATGGCTGGTAATTTGTTTCTTTCTTAAAACCAAATTAATAAATAAGAAAAAAATACATGAAGAGGAAATATTTCTCAAATTTAGTGGGTTTTAAAGTTTACGAGACAGCGCTTCTTATTTTCACACTTTTCTAATAAAACATTTCTTTCTTCCATATTTTTCGTTTATATAGTGAATTTGTCTTAATTGATTTAGGCTGGAAATTTTTAAAACGTCTTGAGCCACTGTGTCAGGGGCGAGATTCACGGTACTTGTTTCATTACCTGCCTAGTTAATGGACAATGTTACAACGGACTAATTTGATACCTGGCAGGTCAATGGAACAATATTACACGGACTATTTATTACCTGTGGTCAATGACAATGTACACGGATTATTGATTCATTTTTGTCACTTTTTACTTTCCAAGGATACAAGATTAATTTTACTTTACTAATATTATTTTTAACCTTGATGCTGCTGAGACAATCTTGAAAAATTGGTTAGATAATATTTTTTTTGCTAGTGGCTTGAGATGGACCTGTCCTAGTATGGGTCATATCAGTAGACCTGCGGCGTGTTCCTCATTCCTCTTTCACTTAGTTCTTATAATCAGATTTGTCGGTCATCTTGTTTTAATCGACTCTGACTGCATCACATTGCACAGACACTATATGATGGCATCTATTCAGTAACTGGAGAATGACTTCTTCGTTTGATTTAAAACTTTTCGCTACGCTGATGAGTTTGTTTCTCAATGGAATCTTTGCTTTGATTTAGGTGATGAGAATTTTACTATGCCATTTCTATTAATAAAATTAGTTTTCGTGAAATAACTTGAACAATGTTTCTTATGATCAGAAAACAGATCACTGTGTTAGACTTCACTTGGTTATCCTTGGTTAAATTTACATACTCTTTCTCTTGTTGTAATTAGTCTTTACTTATATGCGTACTTACTTACTCACTTAAAGTTTGAGTAAATCATTCTTAGGGAAAATGTTGATTTTTTGGCTTACACTAGTCACCACTTTATTTTTTTTTATAGAAGTAATTGGTAAAATTAAAATACTGATTTTCCTGCGACAGCAATTTGAGAGTGTTATGTAGCTGTCTTCACCTTCCAACACTGACAAAATTGGATCATTCACTTTCCTGACTGACTTCAGACTTAATGTGCCGGTTTATTGTAGGAAATACTAGTCTGCTCTGAGATAATAAGATAAATTCTTTGGTCTGACTTCAAGCAGATGCTATTCTAGTGAAGGTTTCAGTTAATTTTGGAAGTATATGTCCTATTTTCCCCACTTTTTATTGAAATAATCTGCGGGGCGTTATTATTGTGTTCATGGTGATTGTGAATAAAAAGGCACAATACCGGTGACTGGAACACGGTATGTGTTAAAAAAAGTAGAATTAAATATTTTTTATTTAGTAATAAACAAAGCACATAAACACAGTAATTTTCAGTAGTTCTGACAGAATGAAAGTAGTAGTGGTGATGGTGGTAGTAGTGGCGATGGTGGTAGTAGTGGGTGTGGAGCGGTAAGTAGTGGTGATGGTGGTAACCCCCTAATTAATTGATGGATACATGAGAACCTTGTCACCGCAATATACTTGTAAGAAACTTCAAAGCTATCGGCATAAGTTTCCATAACTAGGTTTTAAGTCCTATCTTAGCAATAGGAAACGAAAACTGTAAAAATCATACAAAACAGAATCAGAACCCTGCCGAAAGCATGTAAGAGTTCCCCAAGGTAGTATTCTGGGTTCCTTAATATTCTTTATGTTTTGTAAATGACATGCATATATCAGTGTCAAGTGCAAACTGAGAGCTACTGAATCGGATGATAGTGCTCTGGTCAGTGGTTAGGTAAGACCCAAAAGAGATCTATCTAATGTAATAACTCTAGAACTGGAGTCCTACAGCAAATGGTTAGTAGACAACAAACTGTCGTTTAATCTCGGGAAAAACTGAAGCACAAAACTGGCACAATAAAAAACTGAGAAGGGAAATAATTTTAATGTCCGTTTGTAATGGGGAACTCATTACTGTCAGTTTCCCAGTAAAATATCTGAGAATCCCCTTTTGACCCATGCATGTCAGGCGCACTGATCGGGAACAGACTGAAGTTTCTCTACAGACAAGTACCTGTCTACCTACTCCTACTCTTGCTCTTCATGGTACTCTGCCACCTGACAAAAAAAAACTGGAAAGATGAACAACAAACTACCCAGAACAAAATTGGTAAAGAATTCATGGTGGACCTGCGTCCAAGAAACATGTAGCCAGGATGGAATTACGAACTTGGAAATGCTGAAAATGTTTGAATCAAGTTTTTTAAATTGCTCACAAACAATTGAGCTGCTAATTTTGTCAAGGCAATCAATAGTACAAGAGAGTGAGAGTACAACTTAAACAAACTTTGTAGTAGACCCACAGTCAGTATCCAGCTTCAAGCACCTTTTATGTACAGCAATAAGGAATGGGACAGATTGCCTGCACAAGTCAAAGCCAGTCCTAGGTGTGAACTCAGTTCAAGAAGACAGCCAAAATAGCCTCATGAATGTGTGCGACAGAAAGGGAGGAGAATTATTTTTATTTTTTTAGATTAACACATGTAAATGGTAAATAAACACTTTTTAATTTACCTATTCCTAGTATAAATCCTTATATTATAATAAAAAGGAATATTATGCCTTTATAGTGTAATAATAAGGTAATTAAAAGGACCACAGCACAATGAAAATAAGTCACTGTCGACGTTTTTGGGTTATCTTAGGTTTCTCTACACATATGCTACTATATATATAATCACTACTTACTTATCCAAGAGGTTAGGGAGTGTCTATCCGGCCGTCTAATTGTTTTCGATTCGTCAGTATGTTGTCCATGAGTCTCGGTGGGTTTCTTCATCGTCAATCTGCCTGACACTGAGTTTCTTTCCCAGAACAGCCGTCAGAGCGCTGGGTGTCAGTCCCGATGTGCAGAGACTTCGCTTGTAAACAAAGTCATCATCACATCAAACCCAAGCAACACCACCACAATGTACGATTTTGAATTTGCTGCAGTTTCAGGACGTTAGTCCTTTTTGCGCTAGAGAAAGAGTTAAGAGGTTAATATGTGACAAACGTGGCCGTATGAGGGCCTTGTACACGGGTTTGTAGTTTAGTGTGTGGGTGAGTGAGCTTTTTTGAGCTTGTATAGTCGCCCAGGGCGGTAACTGCTACTTACTCTTGGCTATAACCAACAGACGTTTATGTACGAGCTGAAGTCTGAGAATGGAGTCAAGGTTACCTCTAGGACCATGACAATTGCCGTGTTCGTGGAATGGGTGTTCTTGTAATGGTGGTTCTGAGTCCGCGACAGGTAGGTGGTGGGAGTGGTGGGCTTTATTCCTTTCATAGACCATTTGCGACTTGTCCCACTCTACAAAAGTAGTATGAACAACATCTCACTACTTCCATATTTCCCTCACCGCTCTTTTTTCTCTACAAAATTTGGTATCCAAACTTTCTTTCCCCTCCCATTTTTGGTATCCACTTCCTCTTGCTCTTTCCTATGCCACATCTTAATTTCCTTCTTTTAACGTAATCTTCCCCCTCCCCTGCAACTTCTATTCATAAATCTCCCAAAAGACCATTGTCCATCACAAAAAGCACCCTGTTGACAACTACTGCTCTTTGTTAGATCTTATCCTTTTTTTAATCCTCACACTTCTTGCCACCCAACCAACCGACCCGAACATTTCACTTCTAAACAACTTTCATCATAAATATAATTTAACACCAAGGTACCGATCAAGCAATCCTTCTCTAAAGGCCTACTTTAACTGGGAAATAATCTCCCTTATGACTCCGTCTCCTACATACCCACCTGAGGCCCTACACTACCTCATAAAACTCTTATAGCTTTTTTTTCAGTGAACTTGCAAACATCTGCCACATAAGCATCCCCTATCCACCCTATCTACCCTTTATTCAAATCCATAGAGTGCAGAGAGTTAAACAAAAACCTCTTTAACCTTATCTAAATACCGTTCACTGAATTATATGCTTCACTGTTAAACTACTTGTCTACACGACCCCTCCGAAACCTTCCTAAATGCTTCCCTGTTTATTCTGCGATCCAACTCCTCTCCTCCCTCTGTTTTACTCTTAATTCTATCACTATTAATAACTCTACTAGGAATCATACACTTTACCCACGTATACCTGAACAGGGACTTATTCACCTATAATTTTTCCTGCATTCTCTTTAGTCATCTTGCTTTATACAGACAGAATACTATGCAATTGCGTCTCCCCCCCCCCCCGCTAGCCAACCAATCGTATGGGTACCTTACCCACTCCATACATTTATTAAATAAAAGCGTAAGAGAGCGCCAACCACACCAAAACTAAAATTCCCTACCTGCGTTATTAAAAAAAACATTTATATCTTTTATCCCATCAAATCCCAGCGGCTCTCATGCCTTACTCCCTTTTCATTCTACCCCTGTCTCAATCGAACTTCCCCCACACTCCCACTGCTCCTCTTCCTCACTCCTACAAGATGTTATGTCCTCCTTTGCCCCTACTACAAACGAAAGTACGAGCTTTCCCTGTCTTCACAGACATTAAAGTAGCAGACAATGTACATCCCCAATTCCAGAACTCAAGTCCGGCTATATAAAAATAACCCGGGTTTTCAATCACTTCACTAAATATTACCCTGCTCACCCCCAATAGCTCGTCAGGTCCCAAAAACCCATTCTCTCCATTCACTCCAAATCTAACACGCTCACGCACGCTTGCTGGAAGTCCAAGCCCCCTCGCCCACAAAACCTCCTTTACCCCCTCCCTTCAACCTTTTCGAGGACGAGCCCTACCTAACCTTCCATGTCATTCTACTTCGACCCATTGGACGCCAAGGTTTTGGGTCCAGTGGGGTGAGAAAAAGTATAGCACGGCATACCTAGTTCCAAGGTTCGTGGGTTCGAGTCTCCTTCACCAGAGATCAGTGTTTGTGTATTTTTTCGCCTGCTCTTGTGAATTCCTTGCATATATATATATATATATAAAATATATATATATATAATATATATATATATATATATATATATATATAATATATATATATATATATATGTCGTTGCCGAATAGGCAAATTTGCGATCTTGGGCTTAAATAGCACGCTCATCTTGCCATATAGGACAAGCGAAATTTGTGTATGCAATAATTTCGCCAAAATCATTCTGAACCTAACGAAAAAAATATATTTCACTCCGTTTGTTTAGTATTAAATTATTTTAAACAAATCTAAAATGTATTTAGTTGGGTTACCTAAAATAAATTGTTCTTGGTATAAATATATCTTTAAACGTATAGGAGAAAATTTTAGTAAGGACTTAATTTTAAATGAGTTCTTGCTAATTGACCATTTTTACATATTCGGCACGACATTTTTATATATAATATATATATATATATATTATATATATAATATATATATATATATATATAATAATATATATATATATATATATATATATTATATATATATATATATATATAATAATTACCGACAATATATTAAGTAAAAGGACACAAATGCAACTAAGTACTTTTTTGAATTGGCAACGTTTTCGCCTCCTGGGCTTTGTCAAGCCGGGGAGACGATACTTGCCATAAAAAAGTCACATTAGTGCATTTTTTCCCTTTTTGCTTAACACAGTATATATGAAGGAACAAGTACAATGAAATTTTAAAAAATGTTGTGGAACACAGCGGATATCGAGGGGGTAAACAGAGAGATGCGTTTCTATCAACATGATCAAAAATCACATCAATAATCACATTCTAGTGTTTTAGTAAAATGAATAATAGAGAATTAAACCTTTTTGCTATTTAAAGCGCAATTTAGTACAAAAAAATTTCACACATAATTTGCTCCTAAGCCCTTTGCAACTTCCCTTTTTTTTTGGGGAAAAGAGAGAGGAAGGGGGGGTGGAACTTTAAAAGTAATGTTTGAAAATAAAAATCACTTTTTTGAGTTTCAAAATTAATTCATACATAGGGGTTACCTTCAAAGTAATAAGTAGATACTTACAACCTGCGGGTTTTTTTTATACGATTTTTAAATTCCCTTCAAAGTAGCCGTGCCGAGTTGGACCCTTTAAAGGAGGTTGAAGGAAGGGTAGGGCCCAAACCCTGGGTGAAGACACTCCCATTGCTTCCATTCGTCCAGCGCCCCCTCCAAGCCTCCCCCCATCCCAACATATAGACTTAAAGTTGGTTTAGAAAAAACACTAAGCAAACACTATAACATATTTTAGAAAACGTTTCGGTCCGGGGACCTTGACATTCAACATACAAGGTAGAAAACTTTCATAATAGGGGGAAGTGAGATGTGAGTGCCCACGGACCTGAAAAAATGTCATTTTTGGGATAGGACCAGAAAACGATGAAATCTGTGACTCCTTTGTTGGGGTTTGGTGGTGCTTAATACAGTATGACAAGTTTTTGAAATTTTGTAGTTTCCAGTTTTTTGCTTTCTATAGGGGGGGGTCGGTGACGGCGATAGGAGGCTTCTAGGCCCCGTCGGCGTCTGAGGTCTGGTTCTGTGAAACGATTTTGTGCCTCTTTCCATTTAAATCAAAATGCCCCTTGAGTCTCTGTGGGGAAACCGGGTGTACCTTACATCGTCTCTGTTAGAGGCTTTTCGACTCATTCAGGCAACGAAAGATCTCTCCCTTTCTCGCCTAAAATTTCTTGGAACAGAATCCACAGGGGGAAGTGTAGACCCCCTGCGTAGAAGTTAGGGTGGGGGGTTTTGCATTTCAAAGTGAGGTTTTTTTATAGAGTGGTTTATGGGGGAAACGTTAATGTTACCATACAAGTGCCCGGGAGTATTTCGTGCAACCCACCACAGGGGAGCACTGTAACTCTTGGGGGGCTGTTCCATTGGGGTTTGTTGAGGATAGCTTGGCCTTGAGTCTGCAATCTCGATGAAAAAGAGGGGAACGAAGATTTTAAAAGGTTGTTTTTATGTAATGCTTTCTTCTTCTAAAAAACAAGGTCTGGAGATCAAGAGCTCTCAAGAAAAGCCAGTGGGACTCCTCTCTTAGGCGGGGTCTGTTGAATAAAAGTGTATAAATGCCCTTTGTTGGTAGGTTTCAAAACACTTTGAAGAAAGTTTGTCACTTCGGGAGATCTGCACAGTAAACTCGAGGAAAGGAAGTTTCCCAACGTTTTCGAGTCAAGTTAAACTTTATTGATGGTTCAACTCATTGATCTTTTGAAAAGGGGCCGGGATATTGAACGCTCGGATAGAAAACCAAGATCATCAACGTATCTTAGCCGGGTAAGGGTTTTGGGGAATGAGGTGCTAAATTTTTCTCTGTCCCTGGGTTTTCCATGAAGATTTTTGGCAAGCCAGCACGAGGGGGCTGCCCTTGCCATCTCAAACACGGTTTGTAACATTTCCATGATACTGAAGAATTTAAAATTAACACAAAGATTCACAAATTTGAGAAACTTTTAGAGGAAAAGGGGGAGTCGGTTTTCAGGACCTCTGTCTAGAATTTGATTGCAGCGTCAGTGGGAACTTTGGGAAAAGGGGGCTGTGACATCAAAGGGAACCCATGCTTTTTTTTTAAAACATTCGGGTTTGGAATTGGAGAAAAGGTCCCCTGGTGTTTGGGGTGGGCTTGACGATGGTCCCCAAAGCGCTGAAAGGTTTTTGGCAAGGTGGCCGTATCTTTTGGGTGCATTTCCCTATGCCCGAAGTGATAGGCCGAGGGGGATCCATTTTTTGTCTTGGGAAAGGCCAACAGGCGTCGGGTTTTTCTGTTGACCTGGTAAAAGTTTAATAGTTTTTTGCCTTGTTCGTTTTTCGAAGATGCAACGAGCTTTTTAAAGAAATGGGGGTATTTTGAAGTACACTGATTCTGAACGGGTGGTAGGGTTTGGCATCAGTGAGAAAATTTAAAACTTTATTGTTGTAGTCGACAGTGTTGAGTAATACCACACCACCCCTTTTGTCAGGGGTTGTAAGACGACATCACGTTGTTGCCAAGTCCCTGGTGTTTGGATTCTTCTGGAATACCGTTCTTGAAGGCTCAGTAGCTGCAGCATGAAAAATTCCTTGAAAAAGCCAATAGGTTGGTTTTTGGGTTACCATATCCACCAATTGTTTCTTGTTGATGCCGGTATAAACTTGAGCTCTAGCTAGGCTTCTGTCTCGGTGACGATTATGTATGGAAATAAGTTTATTTATGTTTTCGGGTCGTCTCTTTTCGCTCCTTTTGCTGTGGGAGCACGGGTCTTGTAGTTTTCGTGAACTTCAATTTCTGTTGGTTTGGGCAGGGGTAATTTGGCTGATAATTTTCCAGTTCTCTTCAGAGTAGGAAGTGGGAAATCGAGGGGGACGTAATGGGGCCTCCTCTGAGCATGCGCAGTTCATCAGAGCTTTCTCTAAGGTATCGAACAGCAGGAGAGAAAGGGGTCTTGATTTTGTCATTTCGAGGATGGACCTGGAAAACCATCATCTCAGCAAGACAGTCTCAGGAAGAGTATCGTTTACGAAGCCCTTTAGTTTTTGAGTAGGGAAAAAGGTTTCTCTGTATGCTATGTCCATAGTGTTTGCATTTCCCGGAATAAATACCGAAAGTTTTTTTAAAAAAACCTTTAAAGAAAACACTATACTATTATTAAAAAATTTTTCGGTCCGGGGACCTTGATCACTCAAACATACAGGGGTAGAAAGACATTCATATATGGGCTGAAGTAGAAGAGTACGCACGTGACCTGAAAATGTCATTTTGGGGAAAGGGGACGGTAGGATGAAATCATGTGCTCCTGGTTTTTTGGGGTTGATGGTGCTTAAGTATCGTATCCAATGTTTTTGAAATTTGAGTTTACAGTGTTGCGTTCTATAGTGTCGGTGAGGGGCGTTTATGAGGTTTCAGGCACCGTCGGCTCTGGGGTCGGGTTCGGGAGAACGATTGTGCCTCACCCAGTTCATAAAATGCCCCGTTGATCTCGTGGGGACACGGGCGTACCTACACGTCTCTTTTTAGAGCATTTCGATGCTCATTCGGCAGACTGCAAACTGCCTTCTCCCCTACATATTTCTTGGGACAGAATCCACAGGGGATAGTGTAACCCTCGTAGAAGTTAGAGGGGGGGCGCGTTTCGAGTGAGTTTTTGATAGAGAGCGTTTAGGGTGGAAACGTTGATGTTACTCATAGCAAGTGCCCGGCAGTATTCGGCAACCTCACCACAGGGAGACTTAAACTGTTGGGGGGCTGTTCCATGGGCTGTTTTTTTGAGGAAGCTTGTCCCTTATCTGCAACACGGATGATGAAAGAGGGGAACTGAGAGGGAAAAAGCTTGTTTTTATGAAATTTCATCTTCTCTAGAAAACAAGGTCGAATGCGAAACTTCAAAAGAACCCAAATGAGGACTCCTCCTTGTGCGGGGTCTTGGTTGAATAAAAGTGTATAAGACGCCCTTTTTTGGTAGGTTTTCTATACACTTTGAAGAAAGTTTGTCACGTGGGAGATCTGCACAGTAGAACGTCGGGGAAAGGAAGTTTGCCACGTTTTCGAGTTCAAGTGAAAACTTTTTTGAGGGTTCAACTGCATTGATCTTTTTGAAAGGGCCGGATATGAGACGCTCGTAAAAAACCCCAAAATCCATAAAGGCTTCCTCGATCCAGCTCTCTTTATCAACTTTCCACGACCTAAATCAACATTCTGAGACAGAGGCTCACTGAAAACCACAAACCTCCCTTTACCTCTAATAGATTTCATAAATCTAGTGAATCTTTGTGTTAAATTTTCAATTTCTTCAAGTATCACAACTGTTACAAACAGTTTTTTTGTGAGGGCAATGGGCACCCGCTCAGTGCTTGCTTCCCAAACCTCTTCAGGGAAAACCCAAGACAGAGAAATTCGCACCCTCATTCCCAACAGTTCCGGGCTAAGATACTTGATGATTTTTGGGTTTTCATCCAGACTCTCAAACCCAGCCCTTTCTCAACAAGATAAATGCTTTAAACCCAAATAAATTTTTTTTTACACTTGAACTCGAAAACGGGCAAATTTCCTTCCCGACTTTTCTCCTGTGCAATCTCCCGACAGTGAAAACTTCTCTTAAAATTTATAGAAAACCTACCAACAAGGACGTCTTATACACTTTTATTCACCCAAACACCCGCACTAAGAGAGGGTCCTCATTGGCTTCTTTTGAGAGCTCTTCGCATCTCCAACCTTGTTTCTAGAAGAAGAATGCATTTCATAACACAAGCCTTTACACTCTTCAGTTCCCATTTTTCTTCATCCGAGATTGCAGACTCAAGGCACAAGCAATCCCAAAAAACCGCCCAGGAACCCCCCCAACTTTTCAAGTCCCTTCCCATGTGGATTTTGCCACGAAACTCGCCGGGCACTTGCAGAGAACACAACGTTTCCACCATAAACACATCATCATCAAAGACCTCACACGAAACGCAGCCCCCACCTCAAACTTCACAGCAGGGTCTACACTAACCCCTGGGGATTCTGTCCCAAAAATAGTAGGCAGACGGGCAGTCTGCAGTCCGCCTGAAGAGCATCGAAATGCCCTAAAGAACGATGAAAGGTACACCTGTGTCCTCCACAAGACTCAACGGGCATTTGATAACTGGAATGGGCAAAAAACCGTTCTCAAAAAACCGACCTCAACGCCGACGGTGCCTAAAGCCTTCTATTCGCCGTCACCGACACTAAAACGAAACCCCGGGAAACTACAAAAAATTTCAAACATTGTCATCATGAAACTTAAGCCCACCCAAACCCAACAACACGGGGTCACATGATTTCATCGCACCCTTTCCCCATCCCACATGACATTCTTCGGGCACGGGGTCACTCAAAACTCACTCTCCCCATAATAAGTCTTTCTACCTCTGTATGTTTTTAAGTGACAAGGTCCCAGGGCTGAAACGTTTTCTAATAAAAATGTCAAGTGTTTTTTTCTTAAGTTCTTTCTAAACCAAATGTCGGGATTTTTTTACCCAAAGGGTTTTTACCGACTTACAAGTACCGAAAAGAAAGGAAAAAATTTATTTAAACTTTACCTCTTTACTTGGTTCCATCACGGTATTGTGCCTTTTTTTTTTTAGTCATCGTTCATCATAAGTGAAATTATCCCTGCAGCTATTCATGATGTACCCGATGCTGCACACTCTGGAATGGATCATCATTTTAAAAAACCAGATGAAATATTTTTCCCAGCTTAACAATTTTAGAGTATGTTAGAAAATATATCAAGAAGTTGAAAAAAGAGAGTATGTTAGAAAAATTTTAAGGTTACATACATCATAAAGGGAATGTCGTGATCTTTATCAAATTTAAGGTATCCCATTTCAGCACTCGCAACAAGGTTCAAATGAAAATATCAATTCAGGGAAGAATAGAAAGCACTTTTGGGAATAAGTTGTGGGTGAGTGGAACAAACTCCCCATACAGTTATTCAGGGTAAAACGTTGTGTAGTTTTTTAAAAAAGGTTAGATAAAACATGAGTGGGTGGGGTGGGGGTGAGTTTTACCGGGCTAGTTGTCGCGGGGCTGGTGCCGTGCTCTTTAGTGAAGTGCCAGACGGGGTGGGGATTGGGGAATCGGGGGGGGGGGGATTGGGAATCCTGGGGGGGACATGGACCCGCTCCGCAAGGGCTCTGGGGCCTGGTGGTTAAAGCTCCGCTTCCACGGTGAGGGCCGGGTTTTGTTCCCAGCCAGATTAAAACATTGGACGTGTTTCTTTCCACCTGTTGTCTAAGTTCCCCCTCAAAAAAAGGTACCTGGGTTTAGTCGACTGGGGTGGGTCGCATCCTGGGGCCGACCTAAGGAGGCCCGGTCACAGACCGGCCGCGGGGGGGTTGACCCCCGGAACTCCTCCAAAAAACCCCAAAAAACTCCAGGCAGAGGCCTGTTGAGGGCCTTTTTTCTTATGTTAGTTCTTATTAACTAATTTCCAACCTCAATCCAAGGAAAAAATTATCTGTGTGACGATACACATTTTGCAGATACATGAGTTATTTCCAACGTAGATAAAACTGGAAACTGTTACCCAAACTTTTTAAAAATAAAAATAGCAGATATACAGTTCCAAATCTTTGTAACCGCAAGGTGGTGATTTTTTTTAATGAGATTTTTGAAAAGTTGTGAACTTGTATAAAATAACTAAATCTACATTGTTTCCTTTTTCCATCCCTCCAAATGATTTAACAGAAAGAATCAATAATATTTGATGTGTTAAAACTAAACTCCCCATGGACGAAGTTATACCTGATGTTCAATGTGCGATCACTTCCGCCTACAATACTCTACAGGGGATACTCCTCACATTATTTGTTGGTGTAGATAAACGTTTACCTTAAGATTTTTTATATTCGATTCCTAAGCCTATTTTTTAAAAAGATTAATTTTGTCTCCCTCGCTTAGCGCAAAGTATTTCAGAAGAACCCCCAAAAACTCGCAATAACAAAATTGGGGGAAATACAGAGGGGTAAAAAATGGTCTTAGGGACACTAATAACTTACTGGGTAGTCAACTGTGAGGGTGTTTTAAAAGGGTTCACCAACCGAACGTCAACTCAGGGGGTAAGAACGGCCAGCGTCTCATTTCGAAGGACAAATTTTACCAACCACCATGATTTCACCCAACACCCTGACAGCCACATCCCCTCAAACTGCTAAACAGTCACAAAAGTAAGCAACACCAACAGTAAATACAAAAAAATTCAAAAGAAAAATAATTTTAAGAAAGGAATATATTGAAATGAGACATTTCCAGAACATTATTCATGAGGGGTAATACGAACATTTTTAAGGGGTTAAAGCTTGGAAGATACTGGAGGGTCGGTCCCAATCTTCCATGCACAGGAGGTTTAAAATGATCGATTTTTTTTCCCCCTTTCGACTGGCTAATATTCCTGCTTATGAATCTTTATTCAACCACTTCTCATTCAACTAAAAAAAAATCTGCAAAAAAAAAATATGTTATCGCACTTTCTAAACTGTATTTTTGCCAATTTTTTTTGTTTTCTTTGAGATTTCCAGTTTGCATTTAATAGGTTGGATCTGTTCAATATACCTGCGGATTTTTTTACCATTTTAAAGTTCAAAATTGTTGGAACCGTTATAACGCAAAACATAATGTGAGCTAAATTCTACATAAGTACTTTGGAGAGAACTACATCAGTGAAAAAAAAAAAAAGATTCTTTAAAGGTGTATGTGTCATTCTATCCCACAGAACCCAGAACAATAAATTTTGGATTAGTTTTCAAAAGCACAGAAGCAAAACACTAACAAAGGGTATTTTTATATTTAATTTTGCACTCGCTATCAAAAACTGGTGTCAATGATTTCCCCCCTAAAACGGAAGGAGTTAAGTAGAGGCTAAATGATGGTTTATATAATGTTATCCCAAGTCATACTACATGGTAAGTATGGAAAATAAAAACATGGAAGCCATGTTTTTTTGATGATTAAAAAAAATGAAGAAACAGACAGGTGAGACAGGGGAAGACACAGACGGTCTTTGGGGAGGCCCCAACAATACAAAAATTTGAAGACTGAGCATAAACAAAAAAAATCGCAGACGAATACTGGAACGAGAGCAATGGCTGTAAACCCGCAAGAGAGAAATGCCCGGAAGCTTGAGGTGCACATCAAAAAATAACGCTGGAACAAATCATTTCCACAACGCCAAGATAACTTCCAAAACTTTGTCAGGCAGTCATTTTCCCCACCCATATAAAAAACAACGTCAAGTTCTCACTTTACCAAGCATGTAAAGAAGTTGGAAATAGTGGATAATTTGTAACGAGGCTAGTTCATACTAAGGAGTATTTCCCAACGATTTGAGATTAAGAAGCAAAACTGAGACACTAGAGCAGGGGTGGCCAAACCCATGGCCCCGCACCAAAAGTGGCGCTTTCATGATTAAAGTGGCAATTGCACCATGAAAAAAAAAAAAAAAAGCAAGCCTACTCATACAAAAAGTATTAACCAATATCCGATTTGTGGACAAAAATTATAACAAAATTCAAGGAAAATTAAAGCTGAAAATGAGTTTTACAAAAAAAAAACTAAAACCTACAATCGTTTTTTTTGTGATTTTTTTTACTTCGAGAACTTCTTTTAGCGAATGTCATCTTCTTCCACTAATCTTTTACATTTAAATTTAAATTTTAGTAAGCCAGGAACAAACTGCAGTGAACCCACAACCCCCATCTGTTACACCATCAATGATCTAAATCTGAAACGCAAAGCGAGAACAAATTGTTTTTCCTATTTAGTAAATAAATCATGTATTCAAGAGAAATTAAAAACCCCATTTTAAAATTTAAAATTTTAATCATTTTCCACATTTTAAAAAAAAAAATAAGGAAAATTTACAGAATATAAGAGAAAATCAATATTGCAAAAATGTCATTTTAAAGTCGTTAAGGTGATTTTGCTACAGAAGAAGACGCATACTGGGATTTATAAACCTATTTTTATTTGTGAATAAAAAATCCTAAAGTTTAGTAGTAACAGACAAATGGAACTTATTATTTGAAAAAAAATTCATTATTGAAAATAAAAATTTTATGTGCAAACCCCGATTCCAAAATGCACTGAATAATAATTTTTTTTGGGGACATTTTTTTCCCGAACTAAAAAATGGCCGCTACTGGTACCTTCCGCTCTATTAGCTTTATCTTACCTCTTCTTTAAAACATGTATGGATCCTGCCTCCACACACACTACCCAAAATTTTCCACTTTCCCGAAAACCTGGACTGAAAAATTCCTTTTGAACTAAGAAAAAATAAAGAAAGAAGGAACACTGCTGCAAGCCTAAGGGCCCCTTGGGGGGGTCCATGTCACCCCCCGGGAGACCAAAGGCCCCCGCAGTCCCTCACTTAAGGAAGGGGGACGACATCGACCCATAGCCAAAATAGTCAGGTCCAACTCACACCCACCCACACCCCATTATTTTTCTAAACCCATTTTTTAAAAATATACAACGTCTAACTTTTTGACGGTACCCCGGGAGTTTTTTCCACTCATCCCAAATTTATTTCCAAACCAGGCTTTTTCCCATATCCTTCCTGAATCGATTTCTTTCCCGCTTAATGCCATTCTGTGATCTTTTCTAGGCTAATATTTTTTTGCACGCTATTTACATCCCCTTTATTTTTATTTTCCGTTTTCCATTTATACACCTCAACCTCCTAACATCCCTAGTCTGAGTCTTTAACTTCCCAAATGTGATCCCTTTTTGCTGTTTCCCCTCTCTGGAAAAACCCTTTTTCTGTCCCCCTTGTCGATTCATCTCAGTATTTAAAGCGTTTCATATCCCCCCCATTCTCCTGTCTTTTAGTTCCCTCAGGGCGATTTCCCCTTTGTTGAGGTTTTTCCAAAATACTTGTCAGCAATCATTGCTGCAGCAGCTATTTGGGTGATGGTTTGGCTCTGGCTGTAAGTCCATAAATCTTTCCCCGAGCATTTTTCTTTTTAGCGAGGTTTGCATCCTTTCCCCCCGAGCCTTAATCTGGGAAAATTTTTATATTTACAAAAGGAAGCAGACAGGAAGCGTAACTACTGAAGAAAAAAAACCCTACTATACTGTCCTTAGCTAGATTGCGATTTCTATGTTTCCCAAGGACCCATTCAGCAAAAGCTAATGTTTAACATTTTGGGAAAAAGCATTTTTGCTTAAGCGGGGTTTCGAGGGAAAGACTTCCGAAACTGGGCCAAACCCTCAAAATAATATATATTTAAAAAATTATATATATATAATATATATATAATATATATATATAAATATAATATAAAATTTTAAAAATTTTGTCGTTTCCGAAAGTAAAAACTGTCAATTAGAAGAAATCATTTTAAAAAAGTCTTTTCTAAAAATTTTTCTTGACTTTAAAGATATATTTTTTCATTAATTTAAGTAAAAATTTTTAATTTTGCACCAAAAAAACTTAAAAAAACTTACCTAACCTTTTTATAACAAGAACAATTGTTTTTAGCTAACCCAGCTATAATATTTTAGTTTTTTATAATAATTTAATAATAAAGAAACACAGTAAAAATATATTTTTTTTTCGTTAGGTTCAAATGATTTGGAAATTTTTTTGTATAACACAAATTTTCGCTTGTCCATATGCAAGATGAGCGTTGCTATTTAACCCAAGATCGCAAGTTATGCCTATTCGGCAACAATATATATATATATATAAAATTGTTTATAATATATATATATATAATATATATAATAATATATATATATATATATATATATATATATTATATAAATATATATAATATATACAAATATATATATTATATAAAAATTATATATATATATAAATATATATATATATATAAATATATATATTAAATATATATATAATATATATATAAAATATATATATATATAAAATATATATATATATAAAAATATATATATATATATGAGAGAGGGAGAGAGAGATCTTAAAATTAAAAATACTTTAACTTGGGTCATACAAACAAGGATTACAACAACAACAATGATACTAAAATGTGCCGAGGAACAAGTTACATCAGAACACTGTTCCCGAAGATATAAACTAAGTGGTTCAACATTATAGGTAAATGAATAATTTTTTATATCACTTTAATGTTTGAGAAATATTTTTTTAAATACTATGCATACATGCAGTTGCCCATACAGTAAAAAAATGAAAACAGCGTATAATACATTATAGAAGAAATACAACAGGTCATTAATTTTAAAAACCAAAAAAGATGAGGGTAAACCAAAAAAACAAAATAATGTATTACATGTTTAAGAAGACGAACATTAACTTAATGGACTTGTTGAATCAAAAGTTTAAATCAGTCAGTAAGAGTTCCAGTTGTTTAGCAATTCAGTCTATTGAAAAGAACAGCTTACAGAAAAAACAAAATAATAACTTGTACCTCTTGGTACCACACAACACACACACACACACACACACACACACACACACACACACCACACACACACACACACACACAACAAATGAAGTCCCCAAATTTTTTAAAAAGGGAGACAGACATGAGCACTATACTAAAAGACCTGTATCACTAACGTGTATAGTATTTCAAGGTCATGGGGAAATCATCAGGAGAGAGTGTGGGGCACCTGGAAAGAAAAAAAGTGTATAATTGACAACCAGCATGGTTTTCAGGGGGGGAAAATCCTGTGTCACAAAAACCCAATTAGAGTTTTATGACAAGGTGACAGAAGTAAGACAAGATAGAGAGGGGTGGATCGACTGCATTTTTTGGACTGCAAGAAGGTCTTCGACACAGTTCCTCACAAAGGGTTTCTGCAAAAGCTAGAGGATCAGGGACACATACAGGAAAGGCACTGCAATGGATAAGAGAATACCTTACAGGGAGGCAACAACGAGTCAAAGGTACGTGACGAGGTGTCAAAGTGGGCGTCTGTGACAAGCGGGGCTCCACAGGGGCAGTCCTGGACCTTTGCTTTCTTGGTATATGTAATGACATA
>NW_026491849.1:0-22203 GCF_026875155.1 Cherax quadricarinatus
CTCCTTCCCCTTCCCCTTTTCCCAAATAAATTTTCCCCAGCACTGAGACGATAATGGGCTTGTTCCCATTACTGACATGATATTATCAGTCTGTTGACAATGTCCCCAAAACCAGCTCCAGGGAAGCACATCTTCTTATTCCTATTACAAAAAGCGCGGTCAACATATCTTACCTGAGAGTCACCAACCACAAGAATGCGCTTACCTTCATTAGCAGGGGCAGTAGTACCCTTACCTTCACTGGCCACTGAAGTACATTCATCCTGGAGAACAGAGAAGCGATTTCCTACCTTCAGATCTTCACTCTTAACTTTCCTTACTCTGATGCGCCTCCCATTACTGTGAACAACTCGCCACTTGTAGCAGGTGCTGGGCTGCACCTCACTGCTGGTAGCCGTTGCTACCTCCCCACCTACAGCCTCCTCACAGTGAGAGACAGACTGCACCTCACTGCTAGAAGCCTCATTCCCCACATCTCCAACCACCTCACACTCTCTCCCAGGCCCATTGAGGTGGACCTTCAGCCTCCTAATCTCCTCCTGGAGAAGCAAGACCTCCTCCTTCAACTCTCCAACCTCAGTTTTTAAAACACTGCAGAAGCAAGCCATGCTTTGTAACCGTCCACACTAATCCCCAAAGCAGCTCAGGGTCTGTGACCTCACGTGACGACTGACCACTGAACATGCGTGAGCATGTTTGATAGGAGTGAATGGAGACAAATGGTTTTTAATACTTGATGTGCTGTTGGAGTGTGAGCAAAGTAACATTTATGAAGGGATTCAGGGAAACCGGCAGGCTGGACTTGAGTCCTGGAGATGGGAAGTACAGTGCCTGCACTCTGAAGGAGGGGTGTTAATGTTGCAGTTTAAAAACTGTAGTGTAAAGCACCCTTCTGGCAAGACAGTGATGGAGTAAATGATGAAAGTTTCTTTTTCGGGCGACCCTGCCTTGGTGGGAATCGGCCATTGTGTTAATAAAAAAAATATAATATAACACACCACAGAACAGCAGGAGGACAAGGCAAGAGTATGACGAGAATAATAGAGTGATGGTTAACACACTGGCTGAAGTGGCAAGAAGGGCTCATGCAAGCAGGGCAAAGCTACTGATCATGGGTAACTTCAACCACAAGAAAATCGATTGGGAGAACTGGAGCCTCATGGGGGCAGAGAAACGTGGACGGCTAAGATGATGGAGGTGGTACTGGAAAACTTCATGTACCAACAAGTAAGGGATACTACCAGAGAGAGAGGAGAGGATGAACCAGCGAGATTGGACCTAGTATTCACTTTGAGTACTGCATATATTGAAGACATCACCTATGAAAGACCCCTTGGGGCCAGCAAACATGGGGTTTCTAGATTTGAATACACAGTAGAGTTACAAGTGGAAGGGGGAGCAGAAACAGCCGAACGAATGAGGCCAAACTACAAGAAGCAGAACTACGCTGGAATGAAGAACTTCCTGAACAGGGTTCAGTGGGACAGAACTGGCAAAGAAGTCAGTAGACGAGATGATGGAATACGTGACAACAATATGCAAGGAAGCTGAGGAAAGGTTTGTACCCAAGGGTAACAGGAATAATGAAAAAGCCAGGACGAGCCCATGGTTCACCAATATGTGCAGAGAGTGTAAAGTAAAAGGACACAAGTGCAACTAATGTGACATTTATTGTGGCAACGTATCGCTCTCCAGGAGCTTTATCAAGCCATTACAAACAATACATGGACACAGAGGGTATATAAAGGCTCAGAGTGAGGTGAATACTAGTGAGGTACCATTTCGATGTTCACTAGTGGTAGTAGTAGTAGTAGTAGTAGTAGTGGTAGTGACAAAAGTAATACAATATGGTAGAGCAATTAAATCGTACATGAGTAAAAGGATATAAAAGCTATTACTTGGGTAACATAAAAATAGGTTGGACAAATATAGACTGGAATGAGGCAGCTTGTTTCAGTGTTCACTCTCTGTGCTTTGTGTAGTATAACAGGAGAGACTATGATGGCAGGGTTTACTGTTTTCAGGAGGATAAGATAAGATAAGATTTCGTTCGGATTTTTAACCCCGGAGGGTTAGCCACCCAGGATAACCCAAGAAAGTCAGTGCGTCATCGAGGACTGTCTAACTTATTTCCATTGGGGTCCTTAATCTTGTCCCCCAGGATGCGACCCACACCAGTCGACTAACACCCAGGTACCTATTTGCTGCTAGGTGAACAGGACAACAGGTGTAAGGAAACGTGTCGAAATGTTTCCACCCGCCGGGAATCGAACCCGGGCCCTCCGTGTGTGAAGCGGGAGCTTTAGCCACCAGGCCATGATGGTGAAGCTGCCGTTGTTTTGTTTAATTGTTTCGAAAAAGCGATCAGTGCTGATTCGAGGCACTTGCGTCTGCGGAAATTAGTTTTCTTTGATCACTAATTGGCGTCTCTGAATTTCATGAGATGATTGGTGGAATTTCGGTGTTGTACACAAAGGGGTTGTTCAGGTTATCGTTCCTCATGCGTAAATGTGTTCATTGAGGCGGGTGTCGAGGTTTCTGGCTGTTTTCACCTACGTAAATCTTGTCACAGCCTCCACAGGGTATTTGTGTAACTCCGCATTGACTGGTTCGTGGTGCTTGGATTTTGTCCTGGTTATATCCTTTATTGAAGTGCTAGAAGCGATGGCGACTCTGGTGTTAGCTTGTGAAAGTACTTTTGAGACGTTCAGTGCACCTGACTGTTGGGAAGAATTATAACTTTCCTGGGAGTGGTGCTGATGCGTGGAGAATTTATGATCTGAAGAGCTCTTTTCTTTGCAATCTTTGATGAAAAAAGAAGGAAAATGTAACTCTGTGAATGTTTGGTGAATGTATGTACACTCCTCGTCAAGAAACTCTCAGGAAAAACCCGATGATGATGCCTCTTTTGGTCTTGGTATCTTGACTGGAATAGAAGTGTGTGAGATCGTTTTTATTGGTGGGTTTCCGATAAACTTGAAATCTTAGGTTGTTGTCTACTTTGTGAATGAGGACGTCGAGGAAAGGTAGCTTGTCATTGGACTCTTCTTCTAGTGTAAACTGGATCGCCGGTTCAACTGCGTTGAGCCTTGCCTGAAGATCCCGTACATCAAAACGTTTTGGAGTTATTACGAGGACATCGTCCACGTAACGTAACCAAGTGACGCTTGAAGGGATGATGTTGGCGAAGTGTTCGGACTCTAGGTGTTCCATGTATAAGTTGGCTAGGATGGCACTTATGGGGGACCCTTTCCCCATGCCGTAGCTTGTTTGTAAAGCTTTTATTGGAAAGAAAAACAGTTGAAATTAACACAGAGTTCAATTAAGTCAACAAAATCTCCGGGAGGTAGAGGAAGATTAAGGTCCTGATTGACTTTACGTCGTAAAACCCTCGATGGCTTTTTTGGTAGGTACTTTTGTGAAGGGAAGTCACTTTCCAAACTGCTAGTTTCTTGTTACGGATGGAGAGGTTACGGATGGGGTTGAGAAGGTCACTGAGTGTTTAAGAGAGCGGGGTGTTGTCCCCAGAAGGCAGGAAGATGTTTGGCAAGAACTCGGCTATTTTTGTGTGGAGCATGCCTATTCCTGACGTGATTGGTCTGAGAGGAAATTTGTGTTTATGGGTCTTGGGTAAACCAACATGTGTGCTGGTTTAGGGTTGCTTGGTAACAAGTACAGAAGTTTCTTCCCTTCTCTAGTGCGTTTGAGTATTTGTCTGGTTTTGTATAGAAAATCTTTGGTGTGCGTCTCCCACTGTTGAGTGCTAAATGGGTTCTTTAAGTAGATTGATCATTCAAAAGGTCCATCATTTTAGTGTTGTAGTCACTGGTTTGGGGATGACGACTCCACCTCCTTTGTCGGCGGTGGTGCGATAATGTTGGGGTCGTTGGCGAGGTTCTTAAGGGCAGTGTTTGTATCGCTAGGAAGATAGAAGTAGAAGGTTCACATAAAGCTGCAGTGAGAAGGCCCTGTATATAACCCTTCTGGAAGTTGCTGTCACTGTGTCTATGGTTCCTGGTAACTAGATTTAGTTGATAGTTAGGTTTGCGTATGTTGGTGGTAAATTTGAGTCCCAGACTCAGTGCTTGTTTTTCGTAGCGTTAAGGTGCGTAAACGATAAGTTTGTTTATCAGGGATTACGTCCCATTTCCTTCCATCGACTGTTAGAGCAGAGGTACTGAAGTTTGCGATTGAGTTTGATCTTCTGTTGGAGGTTAGCTGTGGTGACTGTGCTGAGAATATGCAAACTTCATTACCTCTGCTCTAACAGTCGATGGAAGGAAATGGGACGTGAATCCCTGATAAACAACTTTATCGTCACGCACCTTAACCGACTACGAAAAACAAGCACTGAGTCTGGGACTCAAATTTACCACCAACATACGCAAACCTATCAACTAAATCTAGTTACCAGGAACCATAGACACAGTGACAGCAACTTCCAGAAGGGTTATATACAGGGCCTTCTCACTGCAGCTTTATGTGAACCTTCTACTTCTAATCTTCCTAGACGATACATCACTGCCCTTAAGAACCTCGCCAACGACCCCAACATTAAACGTCACCACCGCCGACAAAGGAGGTGGAGTCGTCATCCTCAACACCAGTGACTACAACACTAAAATGATGGACCTTTTGAATGATCAATCTACATACGAACCCATCAGCACTCAACGTGGGAGACGCTCACCAAAGATTTTCTATACAAAACCAGACAAATACTCAAAGCACAAGAAGGGAAGAAACTTCTGTACTTGTTACCCAAGCAACCCTAAACCAGCACACATGTATGGTTTACCCAAGACCATAAAACAATATTCCCCTCAGACCAATCACGTCAGGAATAGGCAGTGCTCCACACAAACTAGCCGGAGTTCTTGCCAAACATCTTTCCTGCCTTCTGGGGACCATCAGCCCCGCTCATCTTAAACACTCAGGTGACCTTCTCAACCGCATCCGTAACCTCTCCATCCGTAACAAGAAACTAAGCGTTTGGGTGTGACTTCCCTCTTCACAAAAGTACCTACCAAAAAAGCCATCGAGTTCTACGACGTAAAGTCAATCAGACCTATCTTCCTCTACCTCCCGGAGATTTTGTTGAAATTAAATTTAACTCTGTGTTAATTTCAATGTTTTTCTTTCAATAACAAGCTCTACAAACAAACCTACGGCATTGGGGAAAGGGTCCCCCACAAGTCCATCCTAGCCAACTTATACATGGAACAAACCCAGAGTCCGAAAAACTTCGCCAACATCATCCCTTCAAGCGTCACTTGGTTACGTTTCGTGGACGATGTCCTCGTATAACTCCAAAACGTTTTGATGTACGGGATCTTCCCGGCAAGGCTCAACGCAGTTGAACCGGCGATCCAGTTTACACTAGAAGAGAGTCCAATGACAAGCTACTTTCCCCGACGTCCTCATTCACAAAGTAGACAACAACCCAAGATTTCAAGTTTATCGGAAACCCACCAATAAAAACGATCTCACACACTTCTATTCCAGTCAAGATACCAAGACCAAAAGAGGCATCATCATCATCGGGTTTTTCCTAAGAGCATACCGAATTTGTAGTCCTGAGTTTCTTGACGAGGAGTGTACAAACATTCACCAAACATTCACAGAGTTAAATTTTCATTCTTTTTTCATCAAAGACTGCAAGAAAAGAGCTCTTCAGATCATAAATTCTCCACGCATCAGCACCACTCCCAGGAAAGTTATAATTCTTCCCAACAGTCAGGTTGCACTGAACGTCTCAAAAAATACTTTCACAAGCTAACACCAAGTCCCCATCGCTTCTAGCACTTCAATAAAGGATATAACCAGGACAAAATCCAAGCACCACGAACCAGTCAATGCAGGAGTTTACACTATACCCTGTGGAGGCTGTGACAAGATTTACGTAGGTGAAACAGCCAGAAACCTCGACACCCGCCTCAATGAACACATTTACGCATGTAGGAACGATAACCTGAACAACGCCTGTGTACAACACCGAAAAATTTCCCCCAATCATCTCATGAAATCAGAGACGCCCAATTGTGATCAAAAAAAACTAATTTCCGCAGACGCAAGTGCCTCGAATCAGCACTGATCGCTGTTTCGAATCAATTAAAAAAAACAACGGCAGCTTCACCATCTCCGAAGTCTTAGCAAATCCCCCCTGAAAACAGTAAACCCTGCCATCACATAGTCTCTCCTGTTTATACTACACAAAGCACAGAGGGGTGAAACTGAAACAAGCTGCCCCATTCCAGTCTATATTTGTCCAACTATTTTTTATGTTACCCAAGTAATAGCTTTTATATCCTTTTTCTCATGTACGAATATTGCTCTACCATATTGATTACTGTTGTCACTACCACTACTACTTTCTACTAATACTACCCCTAGTGAACATCGAAATGGTACCTCACTAGTATTCACCTCACTCTGAGCCTTTATATACCCTCTGTGTCCAGTATTGTTTGTAATGGCTTGATAAAGCTCCTGGAGAGCGAAACGTTGCACAATAAATGTCACATTATTTCACTTGTGTCCTTTTACTTTACATATTGTCGGTAATTCTACCAACTTTATTACAATGTGCAGAGAGGACAAAACCAAGTGTGCTAGAGAATGGAAGAAGTATAGAATGCAAAGAACCCAGGAGAATAAGAACAGCAGTCATAGAACCAGAAATGAATATGTACAGGTAAGATGGGAGGCCGAACGACAATATGAAAATGACATAGCAGCGAAAGCCAAATCTGACCCAAAGATGTTGTACAGTCACATCAGGAGGAAACTAACAGTCAAGGACCAGATAATCAGGCTAAGGAAGGAAGGAGGAGAGATCACAATAAACGACTGAGAAGTATGTGAGGAACTCAACATGACATTCTAAGTGTTCAAAGAGGAGACAGCAGGAACTCCAGAAAGACAGAGGTGGGGTACAATTGGACACAATAGGTTCAATCGAGGAAAAAGCAATGAGGCTGCTGAGCGAGGTAGACACCCCAAAGGCGATGGGGCCGGATAACATCTATCCATGGGTCCTGAGAGAGGGAGCAGAGGCACTGTGTGTACCCCAAATAACAATATTCAACACATCTATCGAAACAGGAAGATTACAGGAGGTATGGAAAACAGCAAATGTAGTCCCACTTTTTAAAAAAGGAGACAGACAAGAAGCATTAGCATAACTACAGACCAGTGTCACTGACGTGCATAGTATGCAAAGTCATGGAGAAGATTAACAGGAGAAGAGAGGTGGAACACTTAGAAAGAAATGAGCTTATCAACAACAGCCAATACGGTTTCAGGGACGGGAAATCCTGTGTCACAAGCTTACTGGAGTTGTATGACAGGGTGACAGCAGTAAGACAAGAGAGAGAGGGGTGGGTAGACTGCATTTTCTTGGACTCTAAGAAGGCGTTTGACAGTTCCACACAAGAGATTAGTTCAAAAACTGGAGGACCAGGCAGGGAAAACAGGGAAGGCACTACAATGGATCAGGGAATACCTGTCAGGAAGACAGCAGCGAGTCATGGTACGAGGCGAGGTGTCAGAGTGGGCGCCTGTAACGAGTGGGGTTCCGCAGGGGTCAGTCCTAGGACAAGTGCTGTTCTGGTATTTGTGAACGACAGGACGGAAGGAATAGACTCCGAAGTGTCCCTGTTTGCAGACGATGTGAAGTTGATGAGAAGAATTCAATCGGACGAGGACCAGGCAGAACTACAAAGATCTGGGCAGGCTGCAGGCCTTGTCCAGCAATTGGCTCCTGGAGTTCAACCCCACCAAGTGAAAAGTCATGAAGATTGGGGAAGGGCAAAGAAGACCGCAGACAGGGTACAGTCTAGGGGGCCAAAGACTACAAACCTCAATCAAGGAAAAAGATCTTGTGGTGAGTATAACACCAGGCACATCTCCTGAGGCGCACATCAACCAAATAACTGCTGCAGCATATGGGTGCCTAGCACACCTGAGAACAGCATTCCGCAATCTTAATAAGAAATCGTTCAGGTCCCTGTACACTGTGTATGTTAGGCCCATATTGGAGTATGCGGCAGCAGCTTGGAACCCACATCTAGCCAAGCACGTAAAGAAACTAGTGAAAGTGCAAAGGTTTGCAACAAGACTTGTCCCAGAGCTAAGGGGTATGTCCTACGAGGAGAAGTTAAGGGAAATCGACCTGACAACACTGAAGGACAGGAGAGATTGGGGGGGGGACATGATAACGATACATAAAATACTGAGAGGAACTGACAAGGTGGACAGAGACAGAATGTTCCAGAGATGGGACACAGTAATAAGGGGACACAGTTGGAAGTTGAAGACACAGATGAGTCACAGGGATGTTATGAAGTATTTCTTCAGTTCCAGAGTAGTCAGGATGTGGAATAGTTTGGGAAGCAATGTAGTGGAGGCAGGATCCATTCATAGCTTTAATCAGAGGTATGATAACGTTCATGGTGTAGGGAGAGTGACCCAGTAACGGCCAGTGAAGAGGCAGGGCCAGGAGCTATGACACGACCCCTGCAACCACAGCTGGGTGAGTACAAATAGGTAAGTGTACACACACACACACACACACACACACACACACACACACACACACACACACACACACACAATGGAGAACAGGAGGGGCAAGGGTGACATGATAACGACATACAAAATACTACGTGGAATAGATAAGGTGGACAGAGACAGGATGTTCCAGAGATGGGACACAGAAACAAGGGGTCACAATTGGAAGTTGAAGACTCAGATCAGTCAAAGGGATGTTAGGAAGTATTTCTTCAGCCAAGAGTTGTTAGGAAGTGGAATAGTCTGGCAAGTGATGTTGTGGAGGCAGGAACCATACACAGTTTTAAGACGAGGTATGATAAAGCTGATGAAGCAGGGAGAGGGAGGACCCAGTAGCGGTCAGTGAAGAGGCGGGGCCAGGAGCTGAGTCTCGACCCCAGCAACCACAATTAGGTGAGTACACACACACACACACGCATACACACGCACTACATGGATCAGGGAAATACTTATCAGGAAGACAGCAGCGAGTCATGGTACGTGGCGAAGTGTCAGAGTAGGCACCTGTGACCAGCGGGGTCCCACAGGGGTCAGTCCTAGGACCAGTGCTGTTTCTGGTATTTGTGAACGAAATGACGGAAGGAATAGACTCCGAAGTTTCCCTGTTTGCAGATTACGTGAAGTTGATGAGAAGAATTCATTCGATCGAAGACCAGGAAGAACTACAAAGGGATCTGGACAGACTGCAGACCTGGTCCAGCAATTGGCTCCTGGAGTTCAACCCCACCAAGTGCAAAGTCATGAAGATTGGGAAAGGGCAAAGAAGACTGCAGACGAGTACAGTTTAGGGGGCCAGAGACTACAAAGCTCACTCAAGGAAAAAGATCTTGGGGTGTTATAACACCAGGCATATCTCCTGAAGCGCGCATCAACCAAAAACTGCTGCAGCATATGGACGCCTAGCAAACCCAGAACAGCATTCCGACATCTCAATAAGGAATCGTTCAGGACCCTGTACACCGTGTACGTTAGGCCCATATTGGAGTATGTGGCACCAATTTGGAAACCCACACCTAGCCAAGCACGTAAAGAAACTAGAGAAAGTGCAAAGGTTTGCACAAGACTAGTCCCAGAGCTAAGAGGTGTGCCCTACGAGGAGAGGTTAAGGGAAATCAACCTGACGACACTGGAGGACAGGAGAGATAGGGGGGACATTATAACGACATACATAAATACTGAGAGGATTGACAAGGTGGACAAAGACAGGATGTTCCAGAGATGGGACACAGCAACAAGGGGACACAGTTGGAAGTTGAAGACACAGATGAATCACAGTGATGTTAGGAAGTATTTCTTCAGCCACAGATTAGTCACGAAGTGGAATAGGTTGGGAAGCGATGTAGTGGAGGCAGAATCCATACATAGCTTTAAGCAGAGGTATGATAAAGCTCAAGGTTCAGGGAGAGTGACCTAGTAGCGACCAGTGAAGAGGCGGGGCCAGGAGCTTGGACTCGACCCCTGCAACCTCAACTAGGCGAGTACAACTAGGCGAGTACACACACGCTCACATACACGCACACACATCCACCTGGACTCTCACCTATTCACAGGAACTGGATAAACCAGTCACCAACACAGACATTAAAAGTTTCCTTGTACGCCTTCCTCCCAAGACTCCTGGTGTCTCTGGCCTAACACATATTATCTTGAAACACCTTCATGACTCCATCATCACTGCCTACACAAACCTGCTCAGTGCTTTCCTCGCTTCTGGATACTTCCCTTCCCTCTTCATAGCTGCTACTGCTATCCTACTACCTATACCCAATAAAGACCACTCTGACCCTAGAAACTGTAGCTCTATGAGCCTCCTTGAAACTTCAGGCAAATTCTTTGAAAAACTCATCAACTTTTGCCTTCGCAGGTATCTGGAACACAGCTCTCCACTTTCTGATGGGCAGTTTGGCTTCAGAACACGCCGATCCTCACAAGATACCATTAACATCATTCTGAACTACATTCAAATAAACACCAAACAAAGAAACAAGACAGCCCTGGTTGCAAAATGATGTCCAGAAAGCTTATGGCACAGTCTGGCACCGAGGACTAAAACAAACTCTAGTCTAACTTTAACCTGCCTCTCACTTCTCGTAAACTTTTTGCAACTTCCTAGACGGCCGCACCATGAGGATCAAATTCCAAGGCTGTTATTCTGACTATTTCACACTAAATGCTGGAATGCCCCAGGGATCTGTCCTCTCCCCATCCCTCTACATTTTATACTCTAACGACATACCAACGCTTGAATACCATAACTACATCACTCCAGTCTATGCAGACGACATTAGACAGCTCATCACCCACTCCAGAATAGATACACTCACATAAAACACAAAAATGAGGTCGACAGGATAGCCTTCTGGGAACAAAAATGGAGGATCAAATCCAATACTGCAAAATCCAACATTACATATTTTAACTACAGGAAAAGTGATCCTCCGTGACCTCTCGAGCTCAGAACAGCTGGCACCCGTATCTACATCCCCACAACACTGTCTGACACTGGCCTCGGTGTCAATCTTGACCACTTTCTTCGCATACACACACACATATTCGTTCAAAAGCATGCCATTGCTGGTAGAGCCCTTAGAGGTCTCGACAAGCTACGGCATGCCTGTCAACGTACCAAGCTACATCTCTGCAAACTCTAATACGACCCATGATTAGTTACTCTTCTCTAGCCCTCTCTCTTGCAGCTAAGACCAACATACTTAAACTGCAGCGTATTCAGAACAAGGCTCTGAGCTGGGTGCTTGATGTCGCCTGTGAGTACTTCGCCACAAGCGAGTCACTCCATACCCAGTTAGGTACCCCAGGGCTGAACGTGTACTGAATGGTGCTCAGTAACAGATTGACAAACTAGAGACACGACACAACTACTGGACTTCACTCTCTGACGAAGGCATTCGCAGACCTACTAACCAAAACAACCTATTCTACTCCATGTATGATCCTGCTCCTAACCCTATTTTCAGATAACTTCTGTTCTTACTAGCCTGTCGTAACAGATGTGAACCTTTTAAACCTCCCCCCATTACATCACCACTGGATTCTCTCACAGATACCTTGTGCTTGTTCGTTCGGCGTCCGCCTAACCCATGTGATTTATCAATTCTCCTCGCCACATCAGTTTCTGACCCACGATTGCCTTAGCTACTGGGTTAAGCCCTGGTACTATCCCCTCCACTCTATAACCTTCCTCCCATCAACCTGCTCTTCCACTATCCCACGTTACCCCGCTCACCCCACAAAGGTTTAACCTAAACTTCTTTCGTTAGTTCGTTCGAGGAACCACAATGAGGATGGCCAGACATAAAATCTGTAGTGCATGTGGGAGAAACCTGGGAAGAAGCTTAAGGTGCGTTAATTGTGGAAAATGTGGAACATCTTAAACAGGAAAGATGTTTCTGGATTTTCCCCAGAGATGAAAACGCAAGAAATTTCCCGAGGAGCTTGTCCGATATATATAAAAAGTGAGGGGAAAAAAAAGGTAGGGAACAAGTAGAGTTGGAAACTGAAGGTAGGGACCATGGAAATGAAACAAGGTTGGAGACCGTCACTCAGGACAGAACAGAGATGTAAAAAAAAAGATACAAGATATTGAAAAAAAGGAAATTGATGATGAGACGTCTATAGCAGGAAAACAAAAAAGGAACAAGTGGGAGATATATGCTCAAAAGGAAAGAAAACATGAGAACCTAAATCACTTGGAAGAGAGCGAGAAACTCAGTAAAAGTAGGCAGTCAGGACATATGCAAATATTATGCTAAACGGATATGCTATATGGATGAACGCTGGTATAAACACATCAGAAAATATATAAACATGACGAGAAAGGAAGTGTCGCCTTGAAAAGAAATGCTGGTACTTTCATTTAGTGATGTACACCGTTTCAATGCTGCTCAGAGCTTATAAAGACCACCACGTGAAAGAAATGCAGCGCTTCAGAGAAAACAAGGAAATGAAAAACTTTCTTTTTTAGACATGAAAAACGAGTGAACTTAAAAAGAGGCCAAGCAGGAAAATAATACAGATGGGACAGAGGTGCATAACAGTGGGACAAACTAAGCCAGACATTGAACAGGGTCGAATGTACAACAGACAAATGAATAAATACTGGAGAAAACAGAGGTAAGTACATCAGGGTCCATTGGAGGTAGTACAACACCAGTGGTACTTGCAAAACACACCTAAACATCAGAAATGCTTCATTTTTGCAGTCAAGGTATGAAATCTAATAGAAACTACAAAATTAGTCATGTTAGTGGGCTTCTCTCGGAAGCTAATGTCATGTTTGGAGCATCTGCAGAAACATACAAGGGATATTTTGGATGATAAGATAGACAAAAATAAAAAAAACTAACATGTATAGCTGTGACGAAATTAATAAGTCACATGAAGGAGGAAAACTATGTGAAAGATACTTTTTGTTGCTCAGAATTGGTGAATTCATCTAATGATTCAGTAGAAATTCTGGGTTTTAAAGGTGAAAAATAGAAATCTGGTAGTTATCCTAGTATATAAACCACTGTTCAATAACTAACTTCAGTAATCACAGAACTTACTGAGACAAAATAAACCAAGAACTCTCAAGACATATCCTGAGAAACAGTCTTGAGCACCTTAACTCCTCACCAGTGCCTGGAGAAGCTGAATACAGAAGCATACAGGGTTAGTTATAGAAAGAGTGCGTAGGAGATGGTACAAAAGAACAAAATGGGTTACCGAATTGCTTAAATGCAAATACGACAACGAAAGAAAGGTGGTCTTAGCCGAGAGATTACCGATTTAGAGCAACCAGGATGTCGTTCCAAACAGAAGAAGCACAAAGGGAACGAAAGACCATCCATGATATTCATATGCAAAATCCAAGCTAAGAACTACCTGTAGAATTGGATCCTTAATAAGAAGAGACTACACTGACGATGAACAGAAAATGAGCGAAATTCTAAAAGAACAGTATGAGTGTATTCAGCAACCTACTAAATGACAGCAGAGCAGAGAATGCAGAAGCTATTTCAGTCCATCGCAAGGCCGCGCAGACCAACGAACTGTCAGTGCTATTACCAGAGAATTTTAAAAAAGAAATTGAAAACATGTCTACTCACTCAGCACGTGGACCAGATTCATTGAAATTTCTATTTATAAAAAAGTCCAAAGTTCCACTAGCACGAGGCCTCAGTATTCTTAGGAGAAAGAGCTTAGATCAGGTGAAATACCAGAGACCTTAAAAAAGTGGACGTAGCTCCTTTATAAAATTACAGATCAACAACCCCCCTGACTTCCCACATCATAAAAATCTTGGAAAGAGTGATGAGATTACAAACTTCATGGAACAACACAGTCTGCATAACCCAAACCTGCATGGTTTTAGAGTGGGATGTAAGGGCCATTCTACAATTGATCCCTTACTCTGTTTAGATATGCATGTTTGCAGTGCCTTTACCAATAACCACTCAGTTATCGCCATCTTTTTTGATCTTGAGAAGGCATAAGACAACTTGGAGATAAAACATCTTAACCCAAGTTCACTCCTATACTTGATCCCATCCATCACCAGGGACTACGTCTCTCCCTAGTTGTTCTTCACTATTCACTTGTTGAGAGCCTATTTGCAGAGGCGAATATTTCATTCTTGAGCGATCGTCGTGATGCGCATTACCTCCGTTATTTTGTTCGCTCTCATTACCTTCGCAATCCTTCCATATATAGGCTAATAACGGACGTTAGTAGAGGTTCATTGGTTGTTCGTCGCCCCAGTTTACTCCGTATCTTTTCTCTTCCTCATCATTCGCTTTTGTCTTCTCTTCAGTTGCCCTCTATATGTTCACATAGCATCTAACTTTTCCCTTTTCCTTTGGGAGGTTCCAACAGTTCGTGTCTGTTCTTCCCCACTGCCACGCGGGAAAGCCCAAATGCCTACAGTAGCTTCAGGCTCTCTTTTTCTTAATCACTTCCGGTCTCATTCTCATGCCGTCGCATTGTACACTGATGGTTCTAAATCCTGACGGTGTCGGGTTTGTAGCACTGTTTCCTGACCGCTGAGTCCGAGGGCATTTATTAGACTCTGCTAGTATTTTTACACCTGGAGTGTATGCAATTCTCGTAGCACTTATCTGTATTGCATCTATGTCTGTGTCGCCATCTGTGGTAGTGTCAGACTCCCTTAGTGCTTTGCAAGCAATGAAAAATTTGGTTCACCTCATCTCCAGGTTCAAGATTGATTTCTGTTGGGTCATGTTGCCGTACAGGGCAATGAACAGGCAGACACTGATGCACGGTCAACAGTACATGACCTCCCAATTTTATATAGAGGTGTTCCATTCACAGAATATTTTGCTGAAATTTCTAACCACCTTCATAACCGTTGGCAATAAATTTGATCTGATATGGTACGTAACAAATTACATTCTACCAAACCAAGTTTAGGTTTCTGGCCATCATCTTGTCATCGATGCCGAGGTTGGGAGACTACGCTCTCCCCTCTTTGCATCAGGCACACTAGTGTTACTCACGAGAAGCTCATGGAGAGGCGCCCTGTTCCACTCTGAGAATTGTCAGGTTCCAGTTTTGATTAGTCATATTCTGTTGGACTGTTTGGTCTATCAATGAGCACGCAGAATTTACCTCCGACGTCGTCACCATTTTAACGCTCTTGCTGTGTCTTCCCTCCTTGCTGATGGACCCACCTTTGACATTATCTCGTTGACTTTTTGACAGCAACTGATTTACTACACAAACTTTGATGATACTTCTTCTGGTACTCCTTGCTGCCTATTCTAACTCTCCCTCTCGCACTGTATGACCCTTGTTGGTTTTAGCGCGTTATTATAATTTAGAGAGGGATGATCATACCTGTCACAGTTACAGAATCACTGACAAAATTAAGGAGGCGTTGAAAGAAAACCAAAACGCAAATGTGATATAAGCCGATTTTGCAAAGGCGTTTGACAAGTGCGATAATGGAGTGATAGCGCAAAAAATGAGGGCCATAGGCATTACGAGGAAAGCAGGCAGATGAATTTTCGGGTTCTTAACACACACAACACAAAAAGTAATAGTAAACAGAACAAAATCCAGCATCAGCAAGGTAAAAAGCTCGGTTCCCCAAGGTACTGTCCTGGCACAACTGCTGTTGTTTATCCTTATAGAAATAGATAAAAACAACTGTCACAGTTTTGTATGATTTGTAGATGACACTAAAATAAACATGAAACTCACTTCAGTAGAAGACGCTTTAAAATTTACAAGAAGATATAAGCAGTGTTTTCTACTGAGCAATGGTGAATAACATGACGTTCAATGGTGATAAGTTGCAGCTGCTTATAACATAAGAACATAAGAAAGAAGGAACACTACATCAGGCCTACTGGCCTATGAGAGGCATAGACCAGGTCAGGTCACACCTAACCTGGTCAGGTCAGGTCACATTCACTTAAAGAAGAAGCACGGCATCTGATCTGATTTTATAATATTCACTTCTTCAAACCCATCTACAACGCAGGCCCTCAACAGGGAGGATCTCTTAACACTCATCAAGGCATTCACGGATATTATCTGCAACACAATCACCTCCATGGAACAACAGAGCATGTTCCGGCAGATGGTCAGCACACTCCTGAGGGTGTGCTTACTGACAGATCAGGAAACAGTGGATGCCATGAATCTGCAGATTATCAGAGCGGACAGAGCCCAGTCCCCAGCTCAGGAAACAGCCGAGATGGAGTAACCTCAGTCGGTTATGAGGCACACTAGCTGAACTGTCCGGAACAGTGCTTGAGCAGCATATGCTGCTCAAGTAGCATATACTGATCTAGTAGCACAAGCTAGTCAGGTCCAACTCACACCCACACCCACTCATGCATTTATCTAACCTATTTTTAAAAGTACACAACGTCTTAGCTTCTATGAAGGTACTCGAGAGTATGGAATGAATACAGAACTTAAAAGGGATACTGTATACATAACACAAAAGGATCGTCAAATAAAATGAAAGGAAGAACACGTGAAAGACTTGGGAATAATTGTCAACTGACCTTTCATTCAAAGAGCATTGTATGACCAAAGTCACGACAGCCAGGAGGATGACGGGGTGAATATTGAGAACCATCAAAACAAGGGAAATAATCCAAATGGTGGCATTTTTTCAAATCACTTGTGCTTCCTCATATGAGATATTGCTCAGTGTTCAGGCAGGAGAAATGTCAAACCTGGAACAAATACAGAGATAGTTTACGGCCCGTATAGAACAAATAAAGCATTAAAATTACTAGGAACGCCTTCAAGTCTTAAATATATACTCAGTGGAGCGCAGAGGACATTAATATATATCTGGAAAGTACTTGAGGGTCTTGTCCCAAATCTGCACACTACCATAACATACTGAAGCGAGAGATATGGAAGTGCAAAATAAACCCAGTGAAAAGCAGAGGTGCAGTAGGCACAATAAGGGAACCTTATCAACGTCCATAACCCCAGATTATTTAACATCTTACCAGAAGATATCAGAAGCACTGCTGGGACAAGTGCAGAAGCTTTCAAGAGGAAACTGGACAAGTATCTTCACCAGGTGTTAGATCAACCAGACTGATAGATATGTGGGACAGCAGGCCACCAGTAGAAACAGCCTGGTTGACCGGGCAAGCACCAACAGCCTGGTTCATTGATAGAACTGAAGTGCCCCTTGGGAAATGTCCACGTCTTCCTTTGTCTGGAAAACGCACTGTACACTTTTTCAACAATTTTCGTCTTTATTGTTCACAATGATCACAAGAGAAGTGTTTAAACCCCTCTCTTTGTTTACGTGTTCTCGAGACATTTTTATTCACACAAACGCACGACAGTGTTCTTTGTTTTTTTACCCTGGCGTCAGTGTGACTCTCTCTAGAGTCAAAAGTAATCGGCGTCGTCACACCGCCCCAGCCGTCACTCCCCCAATACACAAAAAAAAAACGTGACCTAGTACCCTTGCTCCTTGTCACCCCCCTCGATAAGCAAGCAAATGTTTGTTTTTTGCTGTTTTTAAATCATAGACAAACAATGACACTATTTTACTATGGAAAAAAAGTGGGAGCATTTTTTTCCCTTAATTGCCCCTGCTAATAAGATGTTGCTTTTAAAAATACACGTTTGCAACACCCCTGAAGGAGCGGGTCACTTGATTCGCAAGACATCGTGATCAATTACTCTAGCAGTAAAAAAAAAACGCTCGCCCCTTCTAGGGGCCCCCTCAGGGCTAAAGGGGCTGAAGGGGGCTGAGGGGGGCTGTACCCCCCCCTCCCGGGGAAAAATTTTCTCCACACTGGGGGGCGGCGGAGGTTCGCTGCAGGTGAACTATTCACACTTAACATTAATTTGTTTTTTTTTTTTCCACTCCCCACCACTGCTGCTTTCTTTTCTAAACGCTTTAGTCTGTGGGTTTCGGAGAATCACAATTTTGTTTTTCAACACGTGTAATTAAACCCGGCCTGTTTATTTTTTGCCCGCTTATTCATACACCTTTGCTCAAAACATCAACTGTCCTGAGATTCTTTTGCTCAGGATTATGGTCAAAATTTTTCCCAAAGGGCATTGGGCCCTCGCCCATCATTGTCGAAAATATATGTCCCGGGGGTCTTAAGGACTTATATTTTAGGAAAAACCAGCCCCATAGAAGTTTCTCTAAATGAGGTGAAATAGCTCCGAAAAATTTTTCTCCCAACGTTAATCACTTTATTAAGGTGTTTAAATTTACGTCTGAGTTGCTCGGGTTCGAAAAAAATTAGGATCCTCTTTGATTTCTTTTCATTCATGGGAGAACAGGTTCGACCCTTCTGCCGGATAAAGAATGGACTTAACACTTCTAAATTGTCCAGATCATCGGTACATAAGTTGAGGTCTGTTGTTGACTTAATTTTCTATTTCATCACAACTGTAGGAATTCTTCAAAAGTCTATTCTCGACAGAAGAGTCTTCCTTAAACAACTTTTACAACCGACATTTTTTCTAAAATCCGCCGTGCCGGGGAAAATTAGGAGGAATGTATCTCCAACGAAATTGCGTTGATTCAGCATTGTTGTATTTTCGGGTTGATCAAGATCTTCTTTATAAGCAGCACCAGCAACAAATTCGTTGCTTTTCAAAAATCATCAGTCTGGGCATGCCCTTCGGGCTGCAAACTTCTGAAAAAATTTGAAAAATTTTCAGCAGACTCCCAGGGCTACTTCTAGATGTACTGCTCTATTTGTAGCAAAGGAAAAAACAGTTTACCCTTGAGGGGAACTTTGTCATTGTTTTGGGTTAAAAATTTTTTGGTCCGTATAATCTACACCTTTCACCTAAAAGGAGTGATATGAAAAACTCTTTCAGAGGATTGGAGGGGGACCTGGATCGACATACTCGCTATCTAGTACGACAAGTACTACAGTCCTTTTTGTTTTTTCACATTTTGTCGCCCTTGAGGTATCCAGTGGTCGTCTAATGCAAAGTGTGTCAGCTACCCCCCATTTTAAAACCGTTACTGGGGGCTTTTTTCCCCAAATCAAGTTTTTTTTGCAATGATTCTTGGGGATCAATATTGGATTTGGCTTTTTTTTGGTAGTGAGAATTTAATTCTCCTGACATCTAAACTTTCTGATCAAATAAATCCAAAAAAATTAAAACTGACTTTTCTTTGGGGGATTATCTTGTTTCAGAAATTTATTTCTGAGAAAACACTTTTTTTTCTTATTATTTTCCCCCCAGTATTTAATGGGTTCAAGACATTCATAATCAGGTTTTTTTCTTTTAAAGAATTTAAAAAAAGAGCTGTAACTTTAAAAGTTTTCCCAAAGATGAGTATTTAGATCCATCAATGACTATTTCTGTTTTGTTGCAGTATTTACACAATTATTTCTCTGTGTTCAAAACGACGTTTCTTCTGGCATAATGTGAGCTTTTTTCTGAGGCCATTATTTTCATTAGAGAGCCAGTTTTGGTCCGTGAGCCCTAATTTATTATCCACAAATTTTTTGGTGGGACACCACGTGACAACATGTCAGTGGATTCCTTGGTAGAGACGTGAAGAAAGAAAAATCTCTCTGCATCTCTTTTTTTTCGCTACTCTGTTTTGTACATAGACCAAATTACCTTATTATTTTTTAACCCCTGGAGAACTGCCCCATTTCACTCCAGATCACGGTTTTTTTCAAAAGTGAGTGTCAAGTCTTTGTTTAGAAGACAGCAATTTTTTACCTACATAGGTGCGTCAGTTCAATTGGGAAATGTTTTTGACCTTCAGGGTGTACCCTGGCCTTTGAAGTAATTGGTACTTCCCTTAGCATAGTATGTAAACTACAGCCCAAAACCTCTGGTTGACGCTCACAGAACACATGTAATGTGATTGTTTCCCTCTACCTATTTTTCGGGAATTTAATTTGAAAGAATTGTTTAAACTCCCTGGATATTTTATCCCTGCTTTATAATTTCTAGAGGAATTTTCATCCCATCCAATTTTGATTTCCCTGCACTTGCATAAACATTTTACCCTTTATGGTAATTGGGGAGACAGTCCAGAGGACAAAACTTGTGATACCTCGACAGTAAACTACTTTAGTGAGTGTCTGCAATTTTTGTTTTTCCTTTTGAGACCAAAGTATCTTCCTTTGTGTTTCCAATAAAGTCCCACATATTGTTTCAATCAGGAATTTCAGTTTTTAGGGGAAAAATTTTTTTGTAAATTCCCTTAATTTCTTTAATTTGGATTTCCCCACCTTTGGGGTATTTGCTTCTTTCCCTCTCCTTTTTAGCTTCTCCGTATAAATTTCACTGCCTCCCCCAAAGGAACTTTTTTTAACCCCCCTAGTCCCTAGGAACCCTTACCTGTGGGTTTCAGGTATCCTTTCATTGCCAATCATGGCCTATTTTTCAGTGGAATATCGCGGGCCCCAGGGGTGGGGTGAGTTCAGACGTTACTCTCCCAGTTTTTTCCCGTTGTGTTTGCTTACAGGAACCAAAATTCCTCTGATGTTTTCCTCCCCTCTCAATATAATTTTTGTATTCTTTTGATCCTTTTTTTGATGGGACCTTTAATAAAGGCCCTTCTTCTAGCACTGTTTTTCCATACCCTCAGTATTTGTTCAACTTCCTGCATTTCACAGCACCCAACCACTTGCTAGGGGTATATGCCTGTTCTTTATATCTCCTCCTTCTCGGGATTATCTATCCGGATATTGCCTTTCTTGTTTCGTCATTTCCACCCCCATTTGTTCTTGACGATTTTAATGCCCCCATTTCCCTGGGGGGGGTTATTGGATTCCCCGGGGATTCACTTAGAGGGTTTTCAGCCACCCCCCCCCTCCATGTTTTAAAAAAAGGTACTCACACCCATTTTTTTCCTCGGGCCGCACTCCCCTTGCATCGATTCTCATCTGCTCTTCCTCACCGCTTTGACTTCCTTGGTCTGTTTTCCAGACTTTCATGACAGCGATCATTTCCCCTCATTTTACTTCCCCTTCAATTTTTACCACCCCTTCGATCCCACGCTGGGAAAATTTTATCAGGCAAATTGGAACCTTTACTCACACCTAACTGTTTTTTTAGAGGTCCTTCTTCCCCTCCACGATGGCTTTTTCACCCCTTTTCGTCCCCGTTTTAACTGCAGCTTCCCCATTCTATCCCCCAATTTGGCCTTCTAAAAAGCGTGCCTTGGGGGGTCTCCCCGGTGTGCTCGTGCAGTACATTTGAAACGCGCTGCATGGGGGAAGTACCGGGACAAAGAACCACAGGAGACTTCTTATTTTAAACAAAGCGTGTTTACGCTCGCCGTGTCATCCTGCGCTAAAAGCACTTGCTGGCGAGATTATGTCTCCACCACACCCTGCTTCCCCCTTGAGTCAGTCTGGAAAAAAAGTACAAAACTAGTGTAAAATTCTCCGACCCGCTCCCGTCGGGGTTGCCCGGGGTTTTATAGCAAACCCACTAATGTTGCCAATGAAATTGGCAAACATCTGGTCCGTATTTTTCAGGGGGCCCTCTGTGCCCCCCATTTTTCCCCCAAAACTGCCCGAATTAGCCCCTTGGACTTTTCTTCTTCAGGAAAAACAGTAAATGTTTCCCCTTTTTCACTTCAGAAATGGAGGCAAAAACTCTCAGCTTGCCCATCTGGCAGCGGCCCCACGACATTCATATTGATGCTCAACTTTTTTACACAGTCAGCCCCCTTCAGTCCTATAGCCTTTACTATCTTATTTGGTCACAAGGGTTCTTCCACAGCTGTGAAATCCACCATTGTTCTCCCCTTTTCCCCAAAACCCGGCACACGGGGCTGAAACCCCCACTATCGTCCCATTGCCTTACCAGTACAGTTTGCAAGTGATGGAACGCCCAGTAAATAGACGTTTTGTGTGGGATTTTTGAGACAACAACAGTCTCTCCACTCGTCAATTGGTTTCGTAAGGGGCGTTCTACCAAGACCCCTTACACCTTGGGTCTATGTTCGTAAGCCTTTGCGAATAACCACTCGGTTATTGCATATTTTTTGACCCCTTTAGAAACATATGAAAAACTTGGAGGGATAATATTTTTCCCAACCCACTCCTTAGCCCTTCGAGGCAATCTACATCCTTCCTTGAAAATTTTTAAAGACGGGATTTCTGTGTTCGGTTAATAATGTGC
>NW_026491860.1:0-21056 GCF_026875155.1 Cherax quadricarinatus
ATTTTTGTAGACATTTACTGAAAAGGGAGAAAAAAGAAAAACTTTAAAACGGGATGTTTGAATGTGCCTGGATGCAGTGTGTATGAGACAAACTCTGGTTCAACCTTCAGAAACTGCAGAAATAAGCAGTCTTTCGTATTTGAGACAAGCAGGAAAACCATTAAAAATGAGGATTTCCCAGTACTGTTATTCGATATATAGAGCACAGGAGTTGAACGCGATTTTCAACCGTATCAGAGCTTGTAATAACCCGGCAAATTGACGGAAAACAAGAGCCATCTTCCCTTGTTCCTCCTGGCTTAAAAGGAATATTGTATAATTGGCAAATATTATGCATGATAGACAGTCACTATACAATATCAGTGATGGTCTGTTCAAATTAGATGCATTTTTAGTTGAAGCAGTAGTACACAGAGTAAAATTGGGCTCTTATATGAATGCATTAGACAGTTTTAAATGTAGTGTCACACCGAGGAATTAGGGCCTATTTTTCCTGCAGTTTCTGAAGTCTGAACCAGAGTTTGCCTCAGAATTATATGGGCTGAATATCTATTGCCATCTTTCCTGTTATTGCAGATGCCTCCCTCTTTTAATGAGTTTATTTTAATGAGCCCTATTTCCTTTACATAGCTTCTAGAAGTCTTCCTATTAAATTTTACCGTTTTCTTGTTTCTTTACAATTGCCAGTGACTTCTATATCACTGACAATATATTTATGTTTGTAAGGATATTGATGTCTTCACGGAATATGACTGATTTTGTCATTATTGCCACATTAATTTTATTTAGGCTGTTACAATATCAATGCTAGTGGGTATTTCCTAATGCTATAATTTTCATCCTTCTGACTGTGTTCACTGTTATGCCTGGGGCATTTCCTGTTCCCCCCTTCTCCCTCCCTCACTCACTCACTCTAGTGTACATAGTACATTTGGAAAGTACTTGCCTGTATATGAAATATACCTTGTACCCTTCAGAGTCACTGACCCTGAGGTCACGGTCAGTGGGTCAGTAGTGTCTGACGTGATATTGCTGACACAAGCACTCACCTATACAACAGTGCAGTGTGTTTAAACACCCTAAGTGTGGTGCTAGAATTAGGATTGACTAAAGATGCAAACAAAGATTTTGAAGATCTCGAGGTAAAACTGGAATTACTTACACGAAAGTGAATTCCTAGAAACAAATCCATATAAGGATGACATTAAAAATGTCTTGGATACATTTAGTGATCAACAATTAAGGTTGACAGGAGTACAGGCTATCTGCAGCAAAACTCTGTCACAAAGACTTACTGTAACTAGTGGTCAGACACCTGTTACACCTTCCCCAACACCAGTAACACCAGGTATCCCGTTACCAAGCTTACCTACCTTGTCATTGCCTATTTTCCTAGGTCATAATTACGAAGAATTCATAAGTGGTTTTCAATCCATAGTAAATTCACGAACTGACATAGATGAGATTACTAAGTTTAATTATCTTAAATGTCTTGTGAAGTGAGAACCCTATGATTTCGTCATTTCAGATGGTTTCAGGTAATTATCATCTAGCTTTTCCTGCCTGGGTCAGACATCTTAATTTCAAGCTTGAAGCCAAACAAATATTGTTTTCCAGACTTACAGTCATTCAAGACAATAGTCTCAGATCTCTAGGTGCTAAATATGACCTGAGGCAATGTGATTGGTTTATCAGTGGTATTGTACAGAAAAAACTGTCACCACAAACTATTAAACGATTAAATATTATGTTCAATAAACGCTATTTCACTTGTGAAAAGTTAGCAATGATTTACAAACAATAGTTTCTTGCATTAAAGCAACGAGAGAAGATGAAAACTCCACAGATCACGTGGACAATAAACCTTCAAAACTCCCACAAAAAAATAAAGGGGGAACCCTGAAACACTTATCAACCGTGAATATAACAACAGTAAACAGACTGTCACACATAAATGACTCCAAAAGATACTTTGTGAAATCACTGGGCACAGTATTGTATAAATACAAAAACAAGGGGGCACAAAAACAACGACTCAACAGATGAAAGGAACCCCAACTGTTTAGGTGAACATCATACACAATCCCAAAATTTATGCTAAATCATAAGATTCCACAGATAGGAAGTCACAAGAAACAGCATTAAATGTGAGAGATAAGTTAAAGCGACTGCTCCCCAATAGCTCGATTTGATTTTTCCAATAAATTACCAAAACCCATGACTAAAAATTTTGATCAAGGCCAAAAAGGTCCTTCATAAGAAAAACAGGTTGCAAAACCCTGAGCTTGCTACCACCGGCAGCTCTAAGACTGCCATCCCCACACCCCCTTTGGGGCAGGGCAGATGGCAGACCATACCCTAGTTTTCTCCCTGGGGCCCCCCGTGAGGGCGGGGAAGTGGCTAGGCCTGGGGCACTTTGGTCCCAAAGATGAGGGGGATAGTTGTACCCCTCCCATGGGAGACTTAGGTCTGGGGGAACTCCCCAGATAGGACCCAAAGGGCCGGGGTCACCACTATTTGGAAAAACCCGGGCCGGGGAGTACCGGCAAAAAGAAAAAAAAAAAAAGTGTTCAGAAACGAATAAACTCCCACCAAAGACAGTTAGATAAGCTGTTTTTTTTTCTAAAATTCTGGAAAACGACAATGACCAGCCAAAATCACTTTTTTTCTAGGAAACAGAAAAAAGACGTAGAACGGGGTAGTAATGATTTTGCCTAAGACTGTGCAGATCCAGGGGGTTAAAAAAACATTTGCACGCGAAACAGTAAGGTAAATTTTAGCCTGTCCTGTCTACAGAGGGACACAATTAGTCCAATTGTTTTTAAAACTTTGGAAGGTTTATTATCACTTTTTTTGTGAAAAAAATAAAGAAAGAAACATAATGTTCACTTCTAAAAACAGCAGGGGGGCCAAAAATTTTGGGTCCCATTCCTCTCAAAGTGGGAAAGAACTGATATTGATTCAGGGGAAAAATGTACTGTTACAAATAACCACGATCGTACCACACAAAAATTATCTTTACGGAGAAATGAAGAACCATTTTTGATAATTTGGGTTTTTAGATGAAAAGGGTTTTGTTTAAAAAAAAACCAAGCCCACAAGAGTCTCAGACTTATAATCAATATTTGACACTGCCCAAAAAAAGATGGACAATTTTGGGATAATTCCCTTTGAAATTAAATCCCCACTTTTGCCAATCAATTATCCAGGCTTTCGGACAAAGGGAAAGCACAAAACTGACTCAGGAAGAATCCAACACTGATGCTATGATAATGTCTACAAGAACAGTTGGACAAAAAATTCATTGAGGAAGTACCCGATGATAAGTTAAGACAGAACCCATTTCTCCCTCCCCATGGAGTCAAAAAGTTTCTAAACCACTCCACTATTTTGATAAAATTTACGGCGCAAGTGAAAATAAAGATGTAGCAAGTCTTAATGACTTTTAATGCCCGGCCCCTTAAAACGAGAAGCTTGGAGACGTCTTATAAAATTTTTCGCACAAATCCATATGCCTACACGGGCTGATATTTCCAAATCTTTTTTTAAGAACAGGAAACCCAGAAATAGATAAATTATACCGATTTCTTTGGCCTGAAAATTCCCCTGATCCTCAAAGCCCTTGTGAAAACATTTTGTAAAAAGTCAGTATTATTTGGGCAACATCCTCTCCATGCTTGCTAGAAGCTACCTAAATACACATTTGAAAAAATCTGAAATCCCCTGTTCTTTTTCTTTTGGGAAAATCTTCAAGGTACGTCAAAAAAGAGGAGGTTTTTAAATCCATATACAAGAAACAAAAAGGAAATAAGGGAAGCAAATACCCCTCTAAGGGATGTGGAATACAATTCAAAGCAATTAAGGAATATACAAAGAAGATTTCCCCCTGAACAAAAATTTCCTTTACTGCAACAATATCTGGGCCAAATTTGGAACACACAGAAACACTTTGACCCAAAAAGGATAAACAATAAATCATGCGTACCTCACAAACGATTTACTGTCAGAGGTACACAATTTTTTGACCTCGGGGACCCGCCCCACCGTTCCAAAAAAAGGTAAAATCTTATGCAAGAGCTAAGTAAAAATTGGAGGGGAGAGAACTTGCCTCTAAAATGATCAAGCTGGAAAAATATCCCAGACAAATAGGTCAAGAGGGAAACAAGTACACTTACATTGTTTCGTGTGCGTCAGCCAAGGTTTATGACCGTACTTACATATAATGCAAAGGAGGTACACAATTACTTCAAACCCCGGGGACACCCTTGAAGGTCAGAACAGAACCACAATTGGAACTGACAGCACTCTATAGGTACAAAATTGCTGTCAACCCTAAAAAAAAGTGTTTGTTTCATATCACTATTGAGAAAAACGTGATCTGGGTTTAATGAACATTTTTCCAGTGGTTAAGTAATAATAAAGTAATTTGGTCTATTACGAATAGAGTACAAAATAAAAGAATGGATGAGTTATCTCTTTCTCCACGTCCTAAAAAGAGAACCAAAAGCTGACAATTGTCACGGGGGTGCCCCCCACTCAAGAAATTTTGTAAAAATAAATTTGGCTCCACGGACCAAACTGGCTCTCTAATGAATAACCCTCAGCAAAAAGCTTACATTATCCCCAGAAAAACATCTTCTTAACCAACAAAATAATCTGTCAATACTAAGAAACACAAAATCATTAAAGGATCTAAATACTCATTTTTGGGGAAACTCTTAAGAGTTACAGCCTATCTTTAAATTCTTTAAAAAGGGGAAAAAACCGATTATTGATGCCTGAACCCATTGTAACTGGGTGAATTAATACAAAAAAAAAATTTCTCTACAAATTATAATTTCGGAAACAAGATAAATCCCCAAAGAAACCTGAATTTTAATTTCCCTTTAAAACTTTATCTCGACTAAGATTTTGAGGAAGAGTTCATAATTCTTCACTACCTAAAAACCAAAATCCCAAAATTGACCCAAAAATCATTGGCACAAAATTTATTTTCAAAACGCCCACTAACGTTACATGGTGGGGGGACGACACACTTGTCCCAAAACGACAATCTTTCTGAACCCAAGATCGACAAAGTGTGAAAAAAAAAAATAAGGGGCTGTATTACTTGTCTCACACGAAACGATATGTCATATTTTGGGCCACCACAACCCCCCTAGTTTGTCGTGTCACTCCATTTTTCGTGAAAGGTGTAGATATACTGAACCAATAATTTAACCAAACAATTGACAAAGATCTTATCAGGTATACTTGTTTGTTTACTTGTTCACGACTGAGTAGTACACTGAAATAGCCACTGACATGTCCCCGCTGAAACCCTTTTTCAAATTATTCAGAAGGTTTGCAGCCCAAAGGGGGGTGTCCCAGACGATGATTTCAAAACAATGCCCAAAAGAACTTTGTTGCTGGTGCTGCTTATATAAACAATATCTTAGATCACCAAGGAACAACAGATGCGAATCAAAGTTGTCGTTGGAGATACATTTCTCCCAAATCTCAAAAGACACAGCATTTCAATAAATTTAAGTTGATTGACTTTTCCCTGCTGTTGGGACAGCAGAGAGGGTTTGCCAAATTGGGGAGTAAATGGCCAGGATCCACTGTTTTAAAACATCGTTGACTTTCTTTAAAGAAGCTTGAGGGGCCTATTTGAGGGGTTCAGCGTCCTGGGGAGTTAAAATTATTCTTGAAGTCAGGGGAGCGTCAGCTCTGCTTGCAGAGGCGTTTTTATATAATATATAAAAATAATATAAATATATATATAATATATATAAATATATTTATAAATATATATATATATAAAAATATATATATATATATATATATAAAAAATATTTAAAAAATAAATATATATATATATATATATAAATAATAATTATTAAATATATATATTTTTAATATATATTAATATATTAATTTTTTAAAATATAATATAATATAATTATATTTATATAAATATATATATATATATATATATATATATATAAAATATAAATTAAAAAAATATATATATAAATATATAAAATATTATTATATATATAAAATATATTTATATATATTTTATATTTATAAATATATAATATATATTTTAAAAATATATAATATATATATATATATATATATATAAAAAAAATAATATAAATATAAAATAAATAAAAAATAAAATAATATATATATAAAATATAATATAATTTTATAAATATATAATAAATAATATAATAAATTATAAAATCAAAAGACACAGGACAGGTGATTTTAAAAAATCAAAACAACCACTCTGAAAATAGAGAAATTCCAACGCTTTCGTACTACTCACATTATCAAGGGAAATAGATTAGTTCCTGATAAAGTAGTAGTCCGAAGCGCTTGGGAATTTCCTATTCTTTCAGAGGGTTGTTTTGCATATAATATATATATAAAATATATTATATATAATTTATATATATATATACATATATATATAAATAAAATAATTATATATAAAATATATATATATATATTTTAAAATATTTTAAAATATAAATATATAATATATATATATAAAAGAGTAGTGAAATTCCAAGAATTCGGGCACCACATTTCAAAAGGGAAATATGAAAGTAAACATCAAAGGGAAAGCATAAAAGGGCTTTGACCACACCTCACAGTCAACTCCCACAAAAAGAAACACCTGATGCGGGGAAAATACCGGGCTCATAAGAAAAAGGAACACTGCGTAGGGCCGCGGGCCCCAAAAACAGGTCCTCAACAACCCACCAACAAACATTCTACCCAAGAAATTAGGGTTTTTTATTTGTCCAATGTATTACTAAACTCTAACCAAATTTTTTTGATTAAAATGAATCTAATTTATACAAACCTAAGAAATATTCTTTTTTTTCAAAACTGCTTTTATGAAAAAAAATTCAATTATATTTTTTGTCAAACCCGGACTTTTCTTTTTCAACTTTTTTTTCAACTTTTTTAAAACAATTGGAGGTTAATCTCTCACATGAATAATAGACATTGAATTTTTCCAGTTTTAAACTAAATTTTTGTTGTTTTAATCTAAGTTCGAGACTTTTACCTTTGGCCCAAATAACTTTACGCAAAATTTTTCAAGGAATCTTATAGACCATCCATCAGCTTTTGGGGGGGAATTTTTTATCAAAATTTTTTTTTTACTGCTCAAGATTTTTTTAAAAACAAAATTTAGATTTAAAAGTCTTAAGAAGAGAAGGCAAATTTAACCAAGTTTTTTATGGTAATGGAACCAACATATTTTTAGTTGAATAATACTTGGACAAATAATAAACCCAATTTCTTGAGTAAAGATTTTTTGGGGGGTTTCGTGAGGACCGTTCTAGTTGGACCACGGGCCCACTGCAGTGTTCCTCTTTTCTTAAGAGTCCGGATTGTCCGCGTAGGTGTTTTCTTTGTTGTTGGGTTGACTGTGAGGTGTGGTCTAAGTCCTTTATTTTCCTTCCTTTGATTATTTCTTTCATAGTTCCTTGACAATGTGAGTTGTCCCCCGAAGTGCTTGGGGAAATTTCCTACTCTTTCACAGTGGTTGTTTTTCAAATTTTAAAAACACCTGTTTACTGTTTACTTATTGATATATTTTTTTTTTTATTTTTTTTTTTTTTAATCACACCGGCCGATTCCCACAAGGCGGGTGGCCTGAAAAAAAAAACTTCACCATCATTCACTCCATCACTGTCCCGCCAGAAGGGGGCTTTACACTACAGTTTTTAAACTGCAACATTTAAAACCCCCCCTTTAAGTGCAGGGACTGTACTTCCCACCCAGGATCAAGTCCGCCTGCCCGGTTTCCCTGAATCCCTTTATAAATGTTACTTTGCCACACTCCAAAAGCACGTCAAGTATTAAAACCATTTGTCTCCATTCCTCCTATCAAACCACCTCCGCATGCCTCTGGAAGCCAAGCCCCTCGCACACAAAACCTCCTTTACCCCCTCCCTCCAACCCTTCCAGGCCACCCCCACCCCCCCTTCCCTTTCCCCTACAGACTGAACACCTTGAAGTCATTCGTTTCGCCCATTTCTCTCTACAGTCCCAACCACCCCAACAACCCTTCCTCACCCCCTGGGCAAAATTTTGGTAATCCCCCCCACCTCCCCCTAACTTCCAAACTAAATTCTCTGCATTATATTCAAAACCACACTTGCCCCTCGACATGACTCTCCATGCCCCCCAGCCTTCTCCTCGCTGCAAACATTCAAACACCCACGCTTCACCCCATATAAAGCTTGGGGAAAACTATCTCTCATACACCCCCTTTGCCCCCAAGGACAAAGTTCTTTTTCCCACAAATCCTAAGTGCACCACCACTCTTTTTTTCCCTCACAATTTATGATTCACCTCATCTTTCATAGACCCATCCCCGACACTCCACTCCCAAAAATCGTACTTTACCTCCTCCATAAACTCTCCCCCAATCTGAATTCAATCTTTCATCACCAAATTTTTTTTGTTATCCTCAAAACCCTTACTCTTTCCTGTATTCACCTTTAATTCCTTTTTTGCACACCCACCAAATTCATCCACCAATCTCTGCAATTCTTTTCAAATCCCCCAAGGACAGTGTCATCACAAAGAGCGCGTGACAACTCCCATTTGTGTGTGACTTTATCTTTTAACCCACCCCCTTTCCCAAAGCCCCTCGCTTTTACTTTCTTAAAACCCCCCCATCTATAAATAATTAAACAACCACGGGACATCACACATCCTTGCTAAGGCCTACTTTTACGGGGAAAAAATTTTTCCCCCTTTCCACATACTCTAACTTTACCCACTATCCTCGAAAAACTCTTCACTGCTTTCAGTAACCTACCCCTACACCATACACTTTCAACATCTGCCACATTGCCCCCCCTACCACCCTGTCAACGCCTTTTTTTCCAACCATAAATGCCACAAACACCTCTTTAGCCTTTTCTAAAACTTCACTTATATGTTTTACTGTAAACACCTGGTCCACACAACCCCCCTACCTTTCCTAAAGCCTCCTTGTTCCTGCACCTATTTTCCGTTTACCTTAAACTTTCAAATTTTAACTCTACCCCAAAACTTTACCAGGTACACTCAACAGACTTATCCCCCTAAATTTTTGCACTCTCTTTTATCCCCTTTGCCTTTATACAAAAGGAAATATGCTGCTCCGCCATCCCTAGGGACCTTACCCTCTTTTCCTACTTTATTAAATAATTTCACCCCACTCCAAAACAAAACCCCACCTCTTTTTAAAATTTCTAAATTTAAACCCTCAATCCCGGTGCCTTACCCCCTTTCATTTTACCTCTGCCTCACGAAATTTCCCCCCCCTCACAACGGGCCTTCCCCACCCACAAGATTTATTCCTCCTTCCCATACCGAAATCACAGTTTCCCCATCTTCACAACATTTAACAATTCCTCAAAATTTCCTTCCCTCTTTTCCCAAAACCCTAACTCTCCATTTAAAACTCTCCCCCTATTTTTAACTGCAAAACCATTTTTTCTCTAGCTTTCTTAATTTTAAACTACCCCCCTTTTTTTATTTTAACAAAATTTTTTAACCTACCCCATCTCTTTTTCTCTCTTTTTACATTTTTCCCCCAAATTTTCTTTTTTTTCCCTAAAACCTTCCCCCCTTTGAATCCCACTTTTTTAAAATTCTAATAAACTTTTTCGCCCTAAACCTTTTTTTAATCTCCCCCCCAATTTTTTTTATTTCCCCCCAAAAAAAAAAAAAAAATTTTTGGAAAAAAAAAATAAAAAAAACCTACCCCAAGAAAAAAAACCTAAAAAAAAAAAAAAAAAACCCCCCTTTTTAAAAACCTAAAATTTTTTTCCCCCAAAAAAAAAAAAAAAAAAAAAAAAAAAAAAAATTTCCCCTTAAAAAAAACCCAAAACAAAAAAAAAAAAAAAAAAAAAAACAAAAACCCCAAAAACTAAAAAAAAAACCCCCAAAAAAAAAAAAAAAAAAAAAAAACCCCCTAAAACAAAAACAAACCCCAAAAAAAAAACCTCCCCAAAAAAATTCCACCAACCCCCTAAAATTTCCCACAAACTTCAACCCCACCAAATTCCTCCACTTGGTTCAAACCCCTAAAAATTATTCACCCCCCCTCCCTTTTCCTTCCCCCAAATCTCCTTTTAAAACCCCCCCCCTTCCCCTTTTTTCCCAAAAATTTCCCTTATTTACACTTTCTTTTTTTCCTTTTTCCCCAAAAAATTTTAACATTATCTCCCCCCCCTTTTCCTTAACTTTTTAAATACTAAAAACCCCCCTTTTTTCCCCCCTAAAACTCCCCCCCCCCTTTTTTTTCCTTACCAACTCCCCCTTCTTTTTTCAAACACACAACACTTTTTCTTTCAAAACACCCAGAAACTTTTGAAAACCCATTTTAAAAATTTTTTCCCCCTTTTTAGTTTTTCGGGGGTTTCCCCTTTGTTTTTTTTCGTTTTAAACGCCCTTGCCGGGGAAAACCCCACCCCCCCATCAATGAAAAATAAAAAAAAAAAAAATTTTTTTAGAAAAAAAAAAAAATTATGTTATTATAAAAATGGCTTTGGGTTGAAAAGGTAAAGGAGTAAAATATGAAATTCTTTTTGGGGAAAAAGAAAAAGAAACCCCCCCAAAAAATAAAAATTTTTTTTTTTTCCCCTTACAATTTTAAAAAAATTTCCCCTTTCCCTTCCACAAAAAAAAAATTTTTGGAATATTTCCAATTTCCCAACACTTTGTGAACAACCATTTTTTTATTATTTCTGGGGGAAATCTTTATTTCTTAAAATAAAGGGGGGCCCAATAAAAACAAAATTTTTCCCAACTTTCCCGGGAAGCCCCTGGCCACCTGAGGGGGGAAAAAAAAAATCCAGAAAACCCTTTTTTTTCCAGTATTTTTTAAAGAATAGTGATCTAGTGCAGTTAGCCTCAAAAAAAGCTCCGTTTTTCTTATTCAAGACCGCAGAATACATTAAGATTTGATTTTGCCCCCAAAGTGCTAGTTTATTGTGCACGCCACATCCACCGGGACGTTGTAGGAAAGCACTCGGCATATTAGGGGCCCATTTTATTCATTCAAAGTATACATCGGTTTCTATTTTTAAATTTTTATTGTTTTAATGCATATTAATCAATTGTGATAGATAAATAAACCGTAAGTTGATATAGTGTTATACTGAAGTATTTTTTCCTGCCACCCGAGGTAGAATTCCGCTACGTGACTATGTTCATAGACAGTTCCTGTTTGGTTGCCAACTCTGTAAAAATCTCCGCCCACTCTCTTATAATGCCAATCGTCAATTATTTATAGAAAAAATAATACAAGGAAAGAAAAAAAAAAAACATAAAAAATATTAAGGGGTCGACAGTCACGTTTTGCTAGCCGGGTGTCACCAACATATGTATGACACCCATAAATTGGGTTTTGTACCACTGTTTTGCCCAAAGAGTTAAGCTATTTTTCTATATGATTTCTGATTTTTCCCTAATTTTTTTTTACGCGCTGAATTGGTTAAGGTTCCCATTTAACTTCGTCAGAAGGCAGTTTCTAGAACATCCCCTTTCCCCCTATTTCCCCTTTATACAACATGTCATAGTTAAAATCTAAACCGTTGTTTGGGGCCATGAACGACTCATGTCGCAACAGGGGGGCCCCCCTCGCCCCCTTTCTAATTTTGTCGTCATCAAGGTCACAGAGGCACTCTACGTGAACCAACATCTGGTTCTTGAAAGATGGTACCCTAGCGGCATGCTGAATCTCTCCCAAGGACATTTAAAAAAAAAAACATGGAGAGAGCCGGGCCTATCTTTAAACCCCAAAAAATGTGAAACAGTTTCTACCAATCGACAGATGATCTAGAATATTTAAAGCTGTTTTTACCCGGGGGCACGAAAGATTGATCCCCCAAACAGCACCCCTTGGTGCTCCTTTGGGGGAAAGCCATCGATCTGATCCCAGAAAAGAAAATCTCAGACCTAAGGACGATGGAAACACGAAAGAAAGACACTGATACACTCTGGGCCCTTTCCTTACTCAAGTGCCTTTCACCCAAAACTTAACTGCTTCCTGAAATCAGAATACAGGGGGTGACAGAAGAAAATACCAAAAAAGCTATGGGGGGGGAACCTTGATTTTCCCGAAGATATTTTTTTCTTTTTTCTCTAAAGGGTGAGGGTCCACAGTCCAGTTCCATAGTGGTACCTACTACATTATAAAAATATATATATATATATATATAATATATATATATAATATAATATATTATATATATAATATATTATGTATATAAAAATTTTAAAATATATATATATAATAATAAAAAATTTTTATAAATAATATTATATATATATATATATATATATATATATATATATATATAAAAATATATAAATATATAATGTAAGCAAAAAAAACCCCCTGAAAAAAAGAAAATTATCAGTTCCTTGATAATGTATAGTCACGAAAGCGCTTGGAATTTATCTATTCTTTCAGAGTGGTTTTTTTGCATATTCTGAAATCCCGTTTACTGTGATCTTTTATAAATAATATAATTTTATATATATATATATATAAATAAATATATATAAATATATATAAATATATATAATAAATATAAAAAATTTTAAATATTTTAATATATATATAATATATATAATATATATATATATATATATAATATATATATAAATAAATTTTAAATAAATAATATATGCTGTGGAATATCCCAGCAGCTGTGCGGCCCGCCCACTGGGTTTTCTGGGGCCATCGGGAATATGGGACACACCCTGGGCCTTTGACACCCACAATGCTAGTCAAGGCAAGTCTTTTTCAGAAGTCCCGGGTGCAATGCCTCTTTCGTCTGTAGGGGGTTTTCCAGTGCACAGCCAACACTCTGGTGCCCAAGGGGGCGGCACCATGTATTCCCCTCCCAGGCTTTGCAGCCTCCCGCCTGGAGCAATGATGGGGAAGCTTCCGTGTGGCACGCTACCGCCACATCCATCGGGGCCGGGGATGCAGTGGAATGCCCGTCCCGGGCGGACCCGAAAAACCCCATCATTTGTCACCCCGGGAAAGTGGGAGATACTTTGCGACCCCTTTTGGAGCTACCAGTTGAATCCTGTCTTAAAGGGGCTGCACCGGGGCCTCAAATTTCCCAACCCACTCATGGCCCCCCTGGGGCCGCCAGCATGGCCCAAAGCGTGTTCTGGGTCCAAAAGAGGGTTTGATTTTTGGGGTCTGGTGTGAACCAGAGAAAGTGCCCCATAGTCAACGAGAGACCGTTTTTGCCTGGATGTAGAACAAACCATGACCTCGAGGCGGGCCCCAACCCTGGGGTTGGCCAGGGCACTCAATCCCCGCCCTCTGCAGGCCCCTCTTTAATGTGGCACATGTTTCGGGAAAGGGTGGGCTCCTTCAATGTAATGCCGGTACCAAAACGGGAAACCCCACTCCAGATCGATCCCAGGACCCGCGCCTCTGACGGGGTATCCGGTGCAAAAAGACAGTTTTGGTTTTTTTGCCGCAGATATTTTGACCCCCAAGGACGGCAAGTGGAAACCAGCCACGGGGGCCTCCTGGGCCCGCGCAAAGCCGGCGCTTTCCTGGGTGGGACAAGTCCCGGGGTCGTCGCATAGCGAGGGGGAAGGGTCCCTCGGGAAAAAAAGGGCGGGCACACCAGCTGGTGCATCAGTACTTTGAACGGGTGGGACTCACCCCCGCCCTGGGGATGCCATTGCCAGGTCTTGAGAGAAGAGGCATGCCTCTGGAAGCGTACCCGGCCCGCCGTCCTGGAGATAGAACGAACCCCAAGAAAGCACCCTGCCTTAACCCCTCTTGGGCCAAAGAGTGGGGAGGGGCAGGTGCACTGGCTACCCAAAAAGCTTTCTCAAGGTCAAAAAAGACAACAATGGAGTTTGGGGGTCCGGCCAAATCCGGCCAGAGAGGGAAAGGGCTTTTGAAAGTGCCCACTCCTCTGGTGAACCATAGAGGTGCTTTGAGGGGGCCCAAAGTTTCCCCCTCGGCGCCCCAACACCACCTTTTCAGACCCCTTCGAGATCAACTGGTGGGGGAATGGGTCGCACACTCCCCAACCCCCAGGCTTGGGAAAAATCGGTATGATGTCACCTCCTTCCATACGACAGGGAGTTTGCCAGCCGCCAAGCCCGGGTTGATGACCCCCGGGGACGCTGCATGACCAGAATGGCCAGACCGAGTGATCATGCCATAGGTGAAAAAATTCCCCCGGTGCAGTGTCCCGATGAGATGTAAAGGGCTGCCTGTAGCTCCTGGTCGGTGAATCTTCATCTGTGACCCCTTACCTGGCTGCCCTTGGATACCAGCACCTTCTGGGAAGGGGGTGTGGTTTGGGAGACCCGGAGACCCGGGGGGCGTTACCATGCCGCTCGGAGTAAAAAGGTCCCACCAGACTTTCTGCCTCCGTTGGGGGGTTTGGGGGTGAAACCCGACCCACGCGACACTCCCAAATGGCCAAACGAAATTTGGCCCAAATTCAATAAAGTGGAGGAGTAGATGAGGGAGGCACACCCTCAAACCCCATTTGCCTCCCGGACCTGGTAAGACATGGCTGCTGCCGCACCACTTCCCGACGGGGACGCAGAGCTCAACTGGGGATACCCCCTGTGCACTTGCATCCCACTTTTATGGGGGGGTTCTGCTCCCTGATGCCCTCTTGTAAAACCACCATCACTTTTTATATGACCCCCCCCTGTAATTTTAGGTTGGCGTTTCCCGCTGCACTTGAAGGCCACCTGCAAGCTTTGAGCCCCCATCTGGTCTTCGAAGAGTAATCTCTGCCACCACGCTCGATGACCTCCGGGAACACCCATCGTTTTTTTTCAGATTCCATCTGGGGGAGGTGTGGGGAGGGGCACGTGGACCATCAGCGGGGGTAACCACTGAAAGTGATCATGTGAGAGGGGGTGGACCCCCCTCTTGCATCGGAGCAACCGCCTAAATGAGTGTGACGTCCAAGGGGCCCCCTATGGGGGGTTGGCTCACCATGTTGAGGAGGGCGATTCAGGGACCTCCTCCAACACAGCACAAGGTGCCTCCCAGCTCTTTGGTAGGGAGACAGAAAAAAAGTATTGGGTGGTGGGCATTGACTTTTCCCCACCCACAACAAACCCTCCCGGGGGGCGAGTGTGCCACCCTGAAATGAAAGGGATCCCTAGAGCTTCGTAAAATTGAAAAAATCATGAGGGTCACCCGGGCGGGTGTAAGGTGCAGCCTGAGCCTCCACGCCCTCCCCCACAGTTGATGGGGTCATAGGATCGAATGAGGGATAGGGTCCTGACGAAAAATTTTTGCAGTGCCCCTGCCATCCCTTCCAGGCGCGAAGGTAGGCCCAAGAACCCCGGAAAGGGGCAGAAATTTGAGTGGGAATTGGTAAGTGTCTCCGGAACGGGGAAACATCAACCTCATCCTGAACGCAGCTTCAATCACAAAGGGGAATTTCCCGCTGCAGCTAACAAAGTTCCACGGGGATCTTAAAGGGGGACGCGAGGTGGCCATCGTTTCCTCCTGCCTGATCCTCGTCGCCGTTTTGGCGACTCCGGGGCCTCCTCCATAGGGATGGAAGGCTCCTGGATGATGGTTTGAAGTTCCATTGAGTCCTCCTGTCCATGGGACCACGCCCCATCCATGACGGGCTGCTCAGGCGCCCCGTCCCCCGCCGACGGCAGCGACGACAGAGGAGTGCTGGATACTCCGGGGTTTTTTTCTGATCGGGAAAGAATCGACCATTATTTCTGCAGGCCTGAGCTAGTCGACCTGTCGAGTCGGGGGTGGGGCCCCTGGGTTGCTGGTGGCTGTCGATGCGCAGCAGCATAAGCTGGGTGCACCCTGGCCCGGCCTGAGTGGCCTGGGCTTCCAGGTCCCCCGAAAAGGAACCTTTGCCGACTTGGCCGCTCACATTTGGGGCCCGCCCTTGGGAAGAGGCCTGCTGGCGGGGAAAGGGAAGGAATGTTTTGGGGCCCCGCTGGACCTGCTGGGGATGTGCCCGGCCTGTGGCTGTTTTTTTCCCCCCAAAGATTCTGCTCCTTGGCCCCCTCGCCATCTGACCCCGCAGTTGACCGCGCTGCTGCAAGCCAGTGCCGCCCCTGATCCCCTGCCGGGGGCCCAGTGCTTGGAACTCCGGGGATTGCCCTCCTGCGGGATCCGGAGAACCGTGGGCCGGGGCCCATCCGACTGTTTCGGGTGGTTCCAAGGCTGGGTGGGGTCCGGGGTGTCGGGGCGTTCCGATGACGAAACCTGCTGCCAGTCTGCACCATCCAGGGCAGCTCCGGTTCCGCATTGTGCCCCTTTTTTGAGCAGTTGGGACACTTGGGCTTGGCCGAGGGGTTCGCGTTGGCAGTTTGAGAATGCCTTGCTGCCCCCACACCTCTTCTCTTGCTGGGAGGGGGCAGCAATATGGTTGAACCCCTGACAGTTTAAACATTGTATGGGCTGACAGGTATGGTCGGTCTTGAATCTTCCCCCAACCCCCCCAAGTCCCCGGTGCATGGGAAGGGACCTTTTTGGGGATCAGCACCTGGCGAATGGGCACCTTGTTCACCGTTGCAGTGAGTCGCTCTGCCCTTTACAATAATTTGGCACTTCCAAAATGGGTCCCTGGGGGGCACAGGACGGTAAGAGCACCCCCCCCTTTTAGACCTTTTCCCAAGCAACCATTCCCCCTACTGGGAGCATCACAAACCAGCCCCTGCAACCAGAAAACCCCGTTCCTGAGAGGAACTCGCGCGGGAAATTGAGGCGGGGTAGACCTTCCCGGTACCCTTCAACCCCTAACGGGGAACCTTGAAATTTGTTTTAAAGGCCCCGGTTGATTGTGCCGAGCTGGCGGGAAATTTCCCCCTTTCCCAAATGGGTCAGCCAGCCCCGTCCACTGTGGGGGCCGGCGCAATGGGGGGGGGGACCTCGGATGGCCCATCCTTGCAGTTGAAAGCACAGCCCCCCTGGCTTCCCTTTCCCCGACCCATAGGCCACTGGGGTAGCAATCCCCTTGGGTAGCTGCGCCGACGGACCTAGTGGGGAATTGGAAGATACAGAGTCCCCACTGTATCCTTTGGGCCTTTTTGGGGGGGGCTCCACTGCCCCCCCCGCGTCCTCCAATCGTCCCCGGGATTCCAATGAACGTTTAGGCCGCCCCCCTGGGTCTGTCATGGTGACGGGTGTGGGGGCAGAGCCAGCAGCAGAGCTGCTGCCCCGTACCTCACAGCCGCCACACTGGGGGCAGAATGTGAGGCTCAGAGCCCCAGTCGGGGCCCGTAGCCCCCTCTAGTGGCCACTGCTCTGAAACACTGAAAAACAGCCAAGGACACCAGGGGCGCGCTAATCTGGTGGGTAAACTAACAAGATTTGCGAAAACAACCACACTGTTTTCCCAAACTTTGTCCAGTCGAAATCCTTATGAATCTCCAGTCCAGTGGGAACGGATCTGTCATAGGGGAAAAATTCGATTTTGGTTAAATAAAACGTCTTTTTGCGATAAGACAAGCAAAATTTGTGTATGCATTAATTTTACAAAAATCATAGAACCCCCAACGAAAAAAAATATAATTTTTTAAATTTTTTGTTTAGAAATTATTGTAAAATTATGTAAAATAATTTAACGGATTACCTAAAATTTAAAATTGCACTTGAAAGTAAGGTTAAAGGGATGTTTTTTAAGTTTTTTTTTGAAAAAAGTTATTATTTTTACATTAATTTATTAAAATTTAAAAAAAATACTTCAATGTATAAAGTAAATTTTAGAAAAGGCTTTAAATTTTTAAAATTTTTGCAAGCATCAATTTTTCCTATTTGAACGATAATTTAAATATATATATTTTAAATATATATATAAAAATATATATATATATAATATATTATATATATATATATAATTATTTTTACAATATATATATATATATATATATAATTTATATATATTAAGTTTGGGGTTCATGTAAATGATAAGGGAGCCCTTTTATTAACTTTGTATAGAAAGGGGATTAGTTATAGGTAATACATATTTTAAGAAAAAGAGGATAAATAAGTATACAAGATATGATGTAGGGCGAAATGACAGTAGTTTGTTGGATTATGTATTGGTAGATAAAAGACTGTTGAGTAGACTTCAGGATGCACATGTTTATAGAGGGGCCACAGATATATCTGATCACTTTCTAGTTGTAGCTACACTGAGAGTAAAAGGTAGATGGGATACAAGGAGTAATAGAAGTATCAGGGAAGAAGAGAGGTGAAGGTTTATAAACTAAAAAGAGGGCAGTTAGGGTAAGATATAAACAGCTATTGGAGGATAGATTGGCTAATGAGAGCATTGGCAATGGGGTCGAAGAGGTATGGGGTAGGTTTAAAAATGTAGTGTTAGAGTGTTCAGCAGAAGTTTGTGGTTACAGGAAAGTGGGTGCGGGAGGGAAGAGGAGCGATTGGCTGAATGATGATGTAATGAGTGTAGTAAGGGAGAAAAAGTTAGCATATGAGAAGTTTTTACAAAGTAGAAGTGATGCAAGGAGGGAAGATATATGGAGAAAAAGAAGAGGGTTAAGAGAGTGGTGAAGCAATGTAAAAAGAGAGCATAAGAGAGTGGGTGAGATGTTATCACAAATTTGTTGAAAATAAGAAAAAGTTTTGGAGTGAGATTAACAAGTTAAGAAAGCCTAGAGAACAAATGGATTTGTCAGTTAAAAATAGGAGAGGAGAGTTATTAAATGGAGAGTTAGAGGTATTGCGAAGATGGAGGAAATATTTTGAGGAATTGTTAAATGTTGATGAAGATAGGGAAGCTGTGATTTCGTTGTATAGGGCAAGGAGGAATAACATCTTGTAGGAGTGAGGAAGAGCCAGTTGTGAGTGTGGGGGAAGTTCGTGAGGCAGTAGGTAAAATGAAAGGGGGTAAGGCAGCCGGGATTGATGGGAAAAGATAGAAATGTTAAAAGCAGGTGGGGATATAGTTTTGGAGTGGTTGGTGCAATTATTTAATAAATGTATGGAAGAGGGTAAGGTACCTAGGGATTGGCAGAGAGCATGCATAGTTCCTTTGTATAAAGGCAAAGGGGATAAAGGAGAGTGCAAAAATTATAGGGGGATAAGTCTGCTGAGTATACTGGTAAAGTGTATGGTAGAGTTATTATTGAAAGAATTAAGAGTAAGACGGAGAATAGGAATAGCAGATGAACAAGGAGGCTTTAGGAAAGGTAGGGGTGTGTGGACCAGGTGTTTACAGTGAAACATAATAAGTGAACAGTATTTAGATAAGGCTAAAGAGGTCTTTGTGGCATTTATGGATTTGGAAAAGGCGTATGACAGGGTGGATAGGGGGGCAATGTGCAGATGTTGCAAGTGTATGGTGTAGGAGGTAGGTTACTGAAAGCAGTGAAGAGTTTTTTACGAGGATAGTAAGGCTCAAGTTAGAGTATGTAGGAAAGAGGGAAATTTTTTCCCAGTAAAAGTAGGCCTTAGACAAGGTTGTGTGATGTCACCGTGGGTAGTTTAATATATTTATAGATGGGGTTGTAAGAGAAGTAAATGCGAGTGTCTTGGCAAGAGGCGTGGAGTTAAAAGATAAAGAATCATACACAAAGTGGGAGTTGTCACAGCTGCTCTTTGCTGATGACACTGTGCTCTTGGGAGATTCTGAAGAGAAGTTGCAGAGATTGGTGGATGAATTTGGTAGGCTGTGCAAAAAAAGAAAATTAAAGGTGAATACAGGAAAGAGTAAGATTATGAGGATAACAAAAAGATTAGGTGATGAAAGATTAAATATCAGATTGGAGGGAGAGAGTATGGAGGAGGTGAATGTATTCAGATATTTGGGAGTGGACGTGTCAGCGGATGGGTGTATGAAGGATAGGTGAATCATAGAATTGATGAGGGGAAAAGAGTGAGTGGTGCACTTAGGAGTCTGTGGAGACAAAGAACTTTGTCCTTGGAGGCAAAGAGGGGAATGTATGAGAGTATAATTTTACCAACGCTCTTATATGGGTGTGAAGCATGGGTGATGAATGTGCAGCGAGGAGAAGCTGGAGGCAGTGGAGATCTCATGTCTGAGGGCAATGTGTCGTGTGAATATAATGCAGAGAATTCGTAGTTTGGAAGTTAGGAGGAGGTGCGGGATTACCAAAACTGTTGTCCAGAGGGCTGAGGAAGGGTTGTTGAGGTGGTTCGGACATGTAGAGAGAATGGAGCGAACAGAGTGACTTCAAGAGTGTATCAGTCTGTAGTGAAGAAGGCGGGGTAGGGGTCGGCCTAGGAAAGGTTGGAGAGAGGGGGTAAAGGAGGTTTTGTGTGCGAGGGGCTTGGACTTCCAGCAGGCATGCGTGAGCGTGTTTGATGGGAGTGAATGGAGACAAATGGTTTTTAATACTTGACGTGCTGTTGGAGTGTGAGCAAAGTAACATTTATGAATGGGTTCAGGGAAACCGGCAGGCCGGACTTGAGTCCTGGAGATGGGAAGTACAGTGCCTGCACTCTGAAGGAGGGGTGTTAATGTTGCAGTTTAAAAACTGTAGTGTAAAGCACCCTTCTGACAAGACAGTGATGGAGTGAATCATGGTGAAAGTTTTTCTTTTTCGGGCCACCCTGCCTTGGTGCTAATCGGCCAGTGTGAAAATGAAAAAAAATAAATTATATATATATATATATAGTATTATATATATATATATATATATATATAATATTATATATATATATATATATATATATATATATATATATATAAATATATATATATATATATATATATATACAAAACAACCACTCTGAAAGAATGGAGAAATTCCAAGCGCTTTCGTGACTACTCACATTATCAAGGAACTATGAAAGTGAAGCATCCAAGGAAGCTATATAAGGGGTCCAGCCAGCACCTCACTATCAGATCCCACAACGGTTAAACACGTGACACGCGGCGAGCCAACTTGGATAGGTCCTTTGCACAACTCACCCCCAAGCTATTCTACCCAAGAAAATTTAAAAATTATTTGTCCAGTGTATTATTAAATTCTTCCCAAATTCTATTAATTATAAATGGGAAAAAAATTTTTTA
>NW_026491871.1:0-22003 GCF_026875155.1 Cherax quadricarinatus
ACTCCATATGGTTTTCTTATGTTCACCCAGGCTCTGACATGGTCAGGGTGCTATGGGAGGAGTGAGGAATAAGAAATGAAGTTGGGAGTGGAGAAGAGTGGGCCTGGCACTGACGAGGCATAGTGGTTATGGTGGCTGGACCTCAAGCCAGCTGTTGCTTTTTGTACCCTCATTTGGGCATTTAGGATTAAGGTTTTTCTGTTATGTTATGTTATGGTGACTAAATGATATATTTTCCAAATTTGGGTATTTTTGCCTAACCCTCTGTTACCCAACCCCTTTAAGTACACATACTAGTTTAGCACTTTCTGTTTTGACTGGGATAGCCCTGGGTGGCCGGTTTGGGCTTGAGATGTGAGTAACTTTTACCTTTTCCCTTAGACCAGGCTCAAGCCCCCAGCTATCCCACATTTTTGCATAACAGCGGGGCATACAAAAGGATTGTAAACTTATTTATCAATGTTCTTACAACAAAATCTTGCTGTGACTGATACGACAAAAATTGCTGGCAAAAATAATGGTACACAAGTCTGCGAAAAGATCAAGGGAATGAGACACAGCTGGCATACGGAAAAAAAATAAGGTACACATAGAAATAAATGGATAATTTAGTATACTGGGGTGAATATCACTGCATGAACTACAATAATGACAAATACTGGAGAATACAATGCTGAAAGAATACAAGATAAAAAAATAATGAATTACTTCACACAGAGTGACTGACTGGGGTAAGGAATAAAATACTTCACAGAAATAAGGAATACACTTGAACACTACAATATAATACTTACTACAGACAGAGTAGCATAAAAAAAAACACAGATAAAAAGTATGAGATGAGTGATAACAATGAGAAAATATTGCAAAAATAATGAGTCAAAGAAACACTGAGTCTACACTGAAAACACAAGGCTCAGAGTACACAAGAAATTCACTGTAAATGTCTCACACATGCAAGTGTCTTTAAATGCAGGAAAATGTCTCTAGAAAATTATCACTGAAGTCTGTAGTAGTAGACGGGATGACGAGTGATGAGGAGAAGGTTGTCCTGTGCGGGTGATGACGCCTTCTACACTCATACTGTTGTCGAAGAAATGCGCTTTCTAGGTGAACTCACATAACTGGCTTTATTGTTGGCACCAGCTACCATCTCTTGACCAATTATGTGAGCCAAAACAGTACTAGGACCCGGTACAAGGGTGGAAAAAGCCACAGGTAGATAAGTGAAGAGTTGGTGAGTTGGTGGCGGGTGGGTGGAGCGTCAAGTTGCTGGCGCTCACTGGTGCACAGTCTCACCACTCACGAAGGTGGCTTGATTAACTAAGCCACTCTATGCCACAGGGATGGTGAAAATCACTCTTAGCAGCATCCAACTGATGATATATGAGACAATACTTCAGTGGAACTTGCGTGGCTTACTTGTCTCTCTCAGCTGGGTTGGGAAGCTGGGTTGGCTGACTGGCTTAGCCCACGAGAATGGCTGACTGGAAGACGTGTAACGGTGCACACAGCATGAAGGAGCAGGTGGATGACAAGGAGACAGACTGGATGGTAGGCTGAGGCAGGCTGACTAGCATTCACTTCCACAGTCTGGCTTATTGAATGGCCTTAATTAAAAAAATCCGGGTCAACCCCCTCGGAGATTAAAGGGCAGTTAGCACACGAACTAAGCCGGAAGCTTGAAAAGCTGCTGCAACAGGCTTGCAGGCTGGAGTGCACAGGGTGGAGGGTGAGTGAGGGTAGTGCTAGCTGGGGTGGCAGAGACAGTTCACCTCTGACCTGCCGGCACCCCACAACCAGTCTTCTAACATCTGAAATCCCCTTTAAAATCCATGCCCACACCGGTGCCACCAATTTGTCAACTGGGTTCGATTACGGGATGGAGTAAAAATACTCGAGTAGGCTGGTAGTACATATAATATATAACGGGAAGTATGGGAAGCCCCAACAGCCGACCTGCTATCTTAGACTGACCCACAAGTGCCTAACGGGTAAGGCATTCAAAAATATGCTTTGGTCAGCAGCAAACATGAATAACAGTCAGTGATTCACACAGAGGGTTGGTAGTGAGTCATTAAATGGTACACTGGTTACTGGTAACTGGTTACTAGGAACTGGTACTACTACTGAGCCCTGTGTGTGGCTTTGGGTGTTTTTTGGCAATGGGTGTATCTCTGGAGGCTGCTTTTCAGATTCCGGGGGTAATGACCAAAGGAGGTATGCTTTGGGGTGGTATCCAGCCTCCCTTGTTTTGTCCACCGAGGTGGCTCGGAGGATGTGAGGTTCCTATCCTAGATTGCTGGTTTACTGGCATGAAAGGTAGGTATGGCACGGGTTCCATGCTGCATCTTCACTACTCGTGGTTCCCTGCAGTTCTCTTGGGTGTGGGGGGGAATTTTATGGCCCTTTCATTCCTCCTAGGAGCTATTCCTCCCTGTCCCTTTTTTTTTTTTATTTTTTCTTCTTTTTTTTCTAAAAAAAAAAAAGGAAAAAGTAACCTAATCATGGCAGACCCACTTTCCCTGAACCTGCTACCCCTGGGCCCTTACTGATACTTTTACCCCTGTTCTGACCCTGCCTCATTTTCAGACCACTCTTTGGACATTTCTAAGGCCCCTGTTACCTCTTTCTGATGCTGTTTCATCACCCGCTTCAGGAACCGGGTTTCAACTAACTCCTTTGATAAGTCTGACCTCTTCTCTCCTTTCACTATGCTTCAGCCTCTCCTCTATGGTGCGGCAATTTTCGAATCACCAGCCCGTCCCACGTTGGACCAACTCTGGTCCCACTCCTGAATGCCAATGACAATTGGCTGATGATACTTCGTCACCTTCTCATTCTACTCAGAAAAGATCGACACATCATGCACTCTCCTCTATTGCCTATTTTTCTGACCATTTTCCTATCTTCCTGACCATGTTGGTAGAGATATATCCTTTCATGCTCTTAAGAGCATTACACGCTTATCACTGTCCACAATGCTACCCAATTATTATTATTATAATAAAAAAGAAGTGCTAAGCCACAAGGGCTATACAGCACTGCAGGGCAGGAAGGAAGCAAGGGTAAACAGGTGGTAAAAGGGGGATGGAGAGTAATAGGTTATGGAGAACAGCGGGGCAGTGGATGGTGAAAGGTAAAGGGGAAGCAAGAGACTGAGCTAGAAAGGGTTGAGGGGAGTGTGAAAGGTATCATCATCAGAGTTTGTGGAGTAAATCAGTCGTTGTCAAAAGTCAATGAGAGAGTCAGGATTAAAGGAGGGTCCCCTCAGCAAGAAGGGGAGGTGAAAAAGAGAGTAGTAGAGTGGAGATGAGACATAGGTAAATTCTGCGTGCTCTTTGATAGAGAGGGCAGTCTAACAGAATGTGGCTAATCGATACGGGAACTTGACACTGCACACAGAGAGGAACAGGGTGCTCTCCATGAGATACTCATGGGTAAGACGAGTGTGGCCAATGAAAAGGCGGAAGAGAGTGGTCTTCCAACCTCGGCACGATGACAAAAGATGGCCAGTAACCTATTCTCGGTTTAATGAATGAAGTTTGTTACCGAGCAGAGTGACCCAAATTGTTGCAACGTTATGAAGATGGGTAGCTATTGCACCAAAATGTCCCGAAATGGAACAACCTCTATAGGAAATTGGTAGGTCAAGTACTGGACCGACAGCAGTGTCTGCCTGTTCATTGCCCTATACGTCGACATGACCAGGGACCCAACAAAAAACAAAATTTTATGGGTTTTGGGAGAGATACGACATAGCCAAAGTTGGATACAGAGAACTTGGGGATGAGATGTATCAAATTTTTGTATAGCCTGTAGAGCACTAAGGGAGTCTGAGACTACCACAAATGAATTTACAAGGCATAGATGCGATACGAATAAGTGCTGTAAGAATGGCATACAAATTTAGCAGTAAAAATGCTAGCCGAAAATAGTAAATGCCCCCGCAAAACACTGTCCGGAAACACTGCTGCGAATCCGATGCCGTCTGAAGACTTAGAGCCATCTGTGTACACAGTGATGGCATGAGAATGAGAGTGGAAGTGATCAAAAAAAAGAGAGCAGGAAGCCACCGTAGGCAGTTGGGGTTTCGAGCAAGGGAGTGAGAAAGAACAGACCCGAACAGCTGGAACTTCCCAGCGGGGTAGGGAAAAGGGGAGATGCTACATGAACATATAAAGGTGATAACTGAAGGGAAGACAAGAGCGAATGTAGATGAAGAGAAAAGGGACAGAGCAAACAGGTGCTGCGAACAAATAAAGAATGTCTACTAATATCGGTGACCATTCTATAAATAGAAGGATTGTGGAGATCGTGAGAGCGTACATAGCGAAGGCAATGGGCATCATGGCGATCAGACAAGGATGGAACATTCGCTTCTGTATAGAGGCTCTCAACAGGGAAGAGAAAAAGCACCAAGGCATAAACGTAATCCATGGTGATGTATGGGGTTAAGGCTAGATAGAGTAGCAGGAGAGGCATCTGAATAAATCTGGTCACCATAATCGAGTTTCGATAAAACGAGGGCTGAATGTAGGAGAAGCAGAGTTCAACGATCAGCTCCCCAGGAAAGATGAGCAAGGGTTTTAAGAAGGTTTAGCCGGCTGTGACAAGTTGCCTTCAGGGAGGTAATGCGAGGTTTCCAGGATAACCGACGGTCAAAGAGAAGGCCTAGAAACCTGACTGTATCACGTTCAGGGATACGGGAGCCATAGAGATACAAAGGATGATCGGAGATGACAGAGCATCTAGTGAAAGTAATCTAGTGAGTTTTGGTACTGGAAAATTTAAAACCCCATGTGTGGTGGCCCAAGTGGAAACACGGTCGATCACATGCTGGAGAGAAATGGCAATAAGATGACAGTCAGCGCCTGCACAAGCAATAGCGGAGTCATCAACATAGAGTGATGACCAAATATTGGGTGGAAGAACAGAGGCCAAATCATTTATGGCAAGGAGAAAAAGCTTTGTGCTCAGAACACATCCCTGAGGGACTCCTTCAGCTTGGATGAAGTCCAGGGAAAGCACATTATTGACTCGAACATGGAAATGTCTGTCAGTTAAAAAGGTCTTAAGAAAGGATGGGAGATTGCCTCGGAGGCCTAAGGAGTGGTCCTGGGGCAAAATGTTATACCTCCAAGTTGTGTCATATGCCTTCTCAAGGTCAAAAAATATGGCAATAACTGAGTGATTATTCGCAAAGGCATTACGAACATACGTATCCAAGAGTAGTAAGGGGTCTATTGTAGAACGGCCCTTATGAAAGCCATATTGACTAGCAGAGAGACTGTTGTGTGTCTCTAAATACCACATTAAACGTCGATTTACCAGACGTTCCATCACTTTGCAAACTGCACTAGTAAGAGCAATGGGATGATAGTGGGAGGCATCATGTCCTGTAGTACCCGGCTTGCGGAAAGAGAGAACAATGGCAGATTTCCACAACTGGGGAAGAACTCCTTGTGCCCAAATAAGATTGAAGAGGTGTAAGAGGACTACAAGGGCTGACTGATGTAAATGTTGTAAAATACGAATATGAATGTCGTCAGGCCCAGCTGCCGATGATCGGCAAGCTGAGAGTGTTGCCTCCAGTTCCTGAAGTGTAAAGGGTTTACATTATACTGTTCTTCTCTGAGAGAAGAAAAGTCCAAGGGTACTAACTCTCTGGCAGACTTTGAGGACAGAAATGAGGGGCATAGATGGAGCCCCCGGGAATACGGACAGATGAGGGCAATTTCAATGGCAATGTCAAGAGGTTTGCTATATCAACACCAGCGAACCCGTAGAACAGGAGCCAGGTCAGGAGAGTATTTACCACTCAATTTCCTCACTTTTTTCCAGACTGCACTCATAGAGGAAGCATAGGTGATGGTGGAAACATAGTCTCGCCAGCAAGTGCATTGCATCATGGATGACACGGCGAGCGATCGCACGCTTCTGCTTAAAATCAAGAAGTCTCTCATCGATTCTACTGTACCGGTACCTGCCCCATGCAGCATGTTTCAAATGTACTGCACGAGCACAAGCAGGGAGACCACCAAGGCACGCACTTCTGAGAATGCCTGCCTGAGGTTTGGGGTATAGAATGAGAAGCTGCGACATAAACTGACGTCGAGAAGAGGTGTAGGAGCTCATCAATGGAGGATGAAGAAGAAACCTCACTAAAAGCAGTGAGTTTCGAGTAAAGGTCCCAATTTGCCCGATCAAATTGCCAGCGAGGGCTATGGAAAGTTGGTGAATAGGAAGGTGAAGTAAGAATGATAGGAAAATGATCACTGTCATGTAAGTCCGGTAGAAAAGACCAGGTGAAGTCTAGTGCAGTGGAGGAAGAGCAGACTGATAGATCGATGCAAGAGAGAGTACGAGTACGAGGATCAAAATGGGTCCGAGTACCCGTATTTAAAATATGGAGGGGGTGAGAGGTGAGAAAAGCCTCCAACTGGATGCCACGTGAGTCACAATGAGACCTCCCCCCAGAGGAAATGGTGGGCATTGAAATCACCAAGTAACAGAAGTTGCGGTGGTAAGGATGAAACTAGAAAAGCAAAATCTGGGATAGAAAATGCTCGAGAAGGAGAGAGATATAAAGAACATACTGTATACCACTTATTCAAGTGGATACGGGCTGCAGTGTAATGCAGCGAGGTATGGACAAATAGTTGACAGTATGGAATATCATTGCGTAGAAGAAGGGCACTTTCATTAAAGGTCCCATCTGAGAAAGGATCTGAAGAATACAACAAAATTATAGCCTGAGAGAGGTTGGAAAACAGCTGAGTGTAATTTTGGTTCTTTTAAGCAAGCACCAACAGGGGAAAACCTGGAAAGCAACAGCTGAAGCTCACCCCGATTACCCTTGAGACTGCGAATATTCCACTGTAAATAGGCCATGATTGGCAATGAAGAAAATACCAGGAATCCATAGGGAAGGGCACCTACTTTCTAGAGGGGTTAGAAAAGTCAACGTGTGGTGGCATTGGAAGGCGTTCAAGTAGCGAAGGAATGGAGAATTGCAAAGAGTGGAGTTGTGGAGATGGAGGAGAGGGAAGAGAAGGAACAGGAGATGGATCAGTGTCCATTGAAGGTATAGTCTCTGCAATATATTCTGAAATGGTTTCAAGTGTTTCTGAATTCAAAGATGTATGGGAGACAATATTGGAGGTAGAAGGAGGAAAAGTGAGTAAAGATTAGGACAGTAATGGACTGTACCAAGTAGGGGGGGACGAAAGAATGTAGGGGACTGGAGAAGAAGTGTGGGAGGGGACAGAAGAAGCAGAAACCTGGGAGGTGGCAAAAGAGGGAGAAACTTGGGAGGGGACGGGGGTGGAAGGCATAGTACGAGGAGGAGGGTGAACCTCCACACTTGTAATAGAGCCAGATAGAGGAGAAGAACTAGGTACAGAGACTGGAAAGGTAAAGTGCGGAGGTGGAAGAAGGGAAGGAAGGGGCAACGAAGATTTGAGCACTGGGTTTTTTTTGGACTTCTGAGAAGTAGAGGGGCGATTGGTAGAAGGTGTCGTACGGGGTCTTGTCGATACCGGGGCTTGTGAGGAAGGACGTGAAGATGTGAGAACAGATTGAGTTGTAGTCGGGATGTCAGAGCCAAGGACAGCAAAAGGATTAGATGCCAGAGTGGCAATGGGAGGGGTAACAACAGAGGAGGCTGCAGAAGATGGGACTCCAGAAGTGGGGGGACGTTTTGAGACACGAGAATAAGAAACACGGGGTAGACTACCTTGGAGGCGGAGATGAGTAACTGCCATAGCATAAGGGAGACCTGCTTCTTTGAGGCAATGGATTTCACACTCATTCAAGTAGACCTGGTAATGGCGAGAGTACAAAGGATGAGCCTCAATACAATTAAGGCAAGATGGAGGTTGACTGCAAGATGTATTATAATGGTCGTCAGCACCACAGACTGGGCATTCGCCCATAGATCTGCAATATTTTGCTGGGTGACCAAAACGCCAGCAAGTTCTACACTGTTGTGTTGTAGGGATCACCTTTCGAACTTGTAACCGATGACCCGCGACATAAACAGAGGGCGGGAGTTCATGGCTGTTGAAAGTTAATCGAGCCACATTGCAAGGGTAACGTCTCCTTCTGCGGGCAGGAAGGACGTAAGTGTCTACTTTGAGAATTGGGAGATCCTAGAGTTCTAGCTGTTCAAGAATGTCATTGCCACATGACTGGAAATTCTGCAGGACTATGGTATGGGGCAGAATAATAGTACCACTACAAAAATTGAGAGAAAGATGTTTTTCAATAGTGATAGGAGTAGTATCGATACGCAAAAGGAGAGAAAGATCATGAGCTTGGGTAGCATTCTTGACAGTGACGCTGCACGTACCACTCTTGAGAGCATGAAATGAAATATCTCTACCTACATGGCGCAGGAGTGCTTTGCCAATACTATGGTCAGAAAGATAGGCAGAAGAAGAAGTCGGTCTTAAAGTAAAGAATTTAGTCCATTGTGTGGTCCAAAACTGAGCGTGGAGAGGAAGTGCATGACTTGTCGGTCTTTTCCTAGTAGAATGGGAAGGTAATGAAGGGACATCATCAGGAGATTGTCGTTGGCATTTAGGAGTAGGACCGGAGTTGGTCCATCGTGAAACAGGCTGGCGATTCGAAAATTGCTGTACCGTAGAGGGAGAGGTTGGAAGCATAGTCAAAGGAGAGCAGAGGTCAGACAAATCAAAGGAGTCAGTTGAAGCCCCAGTACCTGAAGCAGGTCAGGAAACAGCACCAGCAAGAGGTACAGGGGCATCAGGAGTGTCCAAAGAGTGGTCTAAACACAAGGCAGGGTCAGAATGGGGTGTGGTATCAAGAAGGGGCCTGGGGGTAGTGGGTTCATGGATTGGGTTCTCCATGGTTAGGTTACTCCTTTGCTTTTTGTTTTTAAGAAAAAAAAAGAAAGAAGAAAAGAAAATAAAAATAAAAAAAAAGAATAAAAAAAGGGGGGAGCGGGGAGGAATAGTTCCCAGGAGGAATGAAAGGGCCGGAAATCTCCCTCCGCGCCCAAGGGGACCTCAGCACCGCTAGTAGTGCAGATGCAACATGGAACCCGTGCCATACCATACCCTTCATGCCAGTAAACCAGCAATCCGGGATAGCAACCTCACATCTGCCGAGCTACCTCGGTGGACAAAAGAGAGGGTGGCCAGATATCCACCACAAGGAATACCTCCTTCGGCCACCACCCCCAGAATCCAATAGGTGGCTTCCAGAGATACACCCGTCACCCGAAAGACACCCAAAGCCACTCTCCAGCATACAGGAGAGGGATCGGGACATCCTCAGGCGATCCAGATTCCATGGCAAACTACACCACCACCAAGAACCCCAACGGAATGGGATGGACCTCGGTACCCTTTCCTCTACCTAGCAACTAGTGTGCCTGTGGGAAAAATCCCAAAGGCCAAAAAGAGGAAGGAGGAGGAGGAAATGAAAAAAGAGGAGGATGAGGAGGATGGGATAGGGGAGGGGAGATCGGGGGGTAATTAGGTTCTGTCTGAGGAAGAAGACTGACAGGTCTAATTCCTCAGACCAAGAGCCTCTCCACCACGCCAAGGAGCCCCCCTTGAAGAGGAATGCTACCCAAGCTCACATACTGATACTATTTCTGTCAATATCTAAAAACATCATTCCCTCAATTCTTGTAGTGGTACTGTCATTCTGCCCCATGCCATTGTCCAACAGAATTTCCAAACATGTGGTGATGACATTGTCGAGCAACTGGAACTCCAAGATCTCCCAATCCTCAAAGTAGATGCTTATATCCTTCCTGCCCGTGGGTGGAGACGATACCCTTGCAATATAGCTCAATTAACTTTCGACAGCTGTGAACTCCCATCCTCTGTTTATATAGGAGGACATCGTTTACAAGTTTGAAAGATGATTACAGTGTAGAAATTATGGGCAATTTGGTCACCCAGTGAAATATTGCAGGTCTACAGCTGAATGCCCAGTCTGTAGTTCCATTGACCATTCTAATATGTCTTGTAGTCGACCTGCCTCTTGCCTTAATTGTCATGAGGCCCACCCTTCTTTCTCTTAAATCAGCCAGAAATCCATTGCCTCAAAGAGGCAGAAGGTTTCCCTTATGCTTTATTAGTCTCTCATCTATGCATGCAACATAGACTACTCCATATTTCTTATTCTCATGTTTCTAAATGTCACCCCACCTCTGGGGTCCCATCTTCTGAAGCTCTTAATGTGGTTACCCCTTCCATAGTCACTCCTGTCTCTAATTCTTTTGCTGTCCTGGACTCAGAAATCCCTACCTCAACACCTTAGTCTGTTCTCACTTTGTGTTCTCCATCACAAGCCCCAGTATCACAGTATCAACAAGACCTTGTATGACACCTCCTCCCAATTGCCCCTCAAGTAGAGGGGCAATTGGGAGTCCAAAAAATCCCCATTCCTCAAATCTATTTTAACCCCTCCTTCCCTTCTTCTGCCTCCACATTTTACCTCTGCCACTCCAGTCGCACTCAATCTACAAGCACCAAACACAATGAATTATTGTGAAATGTTTGGAAGAGCATGGAGACTAACTCTCACTCAAGCATAAACAAAGCCATACTGACGATGAGTCAACCACTCCCTCGTATTTTTGTACAATTTCCTTCTTCAATTCTATCGCATTTATTATTATTATTATTATTATTACTATTACTATTATTGTAATTAGCAGTAGCAGAAATGTTTGATTCTTTGCTGTGTTCAAGAGTAAACACTTGATGTCACCGACCAATACCTGTCCGAATATCCATTCCAATATGCAGTCATGAATGGGTTGACATTATTTATACTGTAGTTTAATAGCAAATAATGAACAAATAAAACACTCATCACACAGTGGTGGGAGGGCTGGCTGCCAGTTGCATGGGTCAGAGGGAGGGTAGTAGGGACTCGCAGGTGGCGGGAAACTTAAATATGATTTGGCGGCTGAGAATTTGGAGGATGCGAATTTGGTGGTTGGGAATTCGCGAATGTGTGAAGCCCGCAAAAGTTGAAAGCGCGAATGTTGAGGGAGACCTATATATATATATATATATATATATATATATATATATATAATATAATATAAATATATATATATATATATATATATATATATATAATACATAATACATACAGTGGACCCCCCGCATAACGATCACCTCCAAATGCGACCAATTATGTAAGTGTATTTATGTTAGTGCGTTGTACCTGTATGCTTTGGGGGTCTGAAATGGACTAATCTACTTCACAATATTCCTTATGGGAACAAATTCGTCAGTACTGGCACCTGAACATATTTCTGGAGTGAAAAAATATCGTTAACCGGGGGTCCTGTATATATATATATATATATATATATATATATATATATATATATATATATATATATATATATATATATATACAGTGTCCCTCATGTTTCTAATTAATCCGTTCCTGGAGCCGTACTATAAACGAAATTTAAAGATTTACTAATCAATTTTCCCCATAAGAAATAATGTAAATACAATTTAAATTTCCGTTCCGGACCCCCAAAAAGTTTTTAAAAAAAAAAATTTTTTTTAACATGAAATAAAGATGTTTAAACCAAAAACCCTTTTACAATGGGAAATGTTAAAATGAACATCAACGGGATAACACTTACCTTTTTGGAGTTTCCCTTTTTTTAGTGTATGGAAAATTGGGGAGGAGGAGAGAGAGTGGATTGTTTATATTTGGAAGGGGAACCCCCTTCCATCAACACCCAGGTATCTTTTGCTTTTTTGGGGTTGTTCTTTTTCTCTGTTTTTTAATCCCCACTAGGACCACCTTGAATTTTCACGGGGAGGCCTGCCCTCACAAAATAACTGTGGAGAGGCCTTTTTCTGGCGCCCTCTTTAACATTTCCCTTTAAAAATCCCCCAAAGACTTTGTCACGGGTACTTTTTGGCCAACCTGGTTTTGCAACAACCTTGTTAGGGTGATGTTTCTCCAAAACCCTTTCCATCTTCCCCCCACATAAAAAAATCTTTTTAATTTTTCTGAAGAAGGAACCTTTTCCCCTCTCTCCCCTTTCCCCTCTGCTGAAATTTTTCCCTGAGCGGGAAAGGTTTTGCTTTTCCCTGCTAAAGTTTTTGCAGCTCCTCAGTGGTGAGCTCTTCATTGGGGTTTTTTTTCCAAACCAATTTTCCCAACATCCTCCCCAAACTCACACCAACCCCATGGAACCCCCAAGTGCCAAAATTGTTTTTCCCAACAGCCCAAAGGCTCATTAGGGTCACCCCCCCAAAATTCCCTTCAAAAATCCCTTTTGCGCCCAAAATCGGCCAAAAATTTTTCCCCGGCGGGGTTCAAAGTCCCTGGTGGGTCACTCCCTCCCAACCATACCTAAAAGGGTTTTATCCCAGTGGGGATGCGAAATGTTCCCCCAAAAATTTCCCCCTTGGGGTCAAGGGGATTTGTCTGGGGTCACAGTCAACCACCGGGGAAACCCTTTTGCTTTTGTTTAGATTTTTTTAAAAATTTTGCAATAACCTGTGGTCCATGGGTTGGAGGAGGGATGGTTTTCGGGGGCAAGAACTTTACTGTAAAGACCTAAAAAACCCCTGGGAAATTGGTTCATCCAAGTTTGGGGGATGGAGGGGCTTTGTCCTTTACTAGAAAGGCACTTGGATACTCCTTCAAAATAGGGCCAAAACTTCATTGAACCACCGCCCGGAAAATTTCCCTCATGACCCATCCCTTTTACTATTAGATTCCAAAAAAAACACACAATTTACTCTTCAAAAACATTTTTTTTCCTGAACATCGGGGATTTTCAGAATGGAAACCCTAAAATTTGGCTTCCTTTGAAAATCCCCACAGCATTAGCACAGAACATTACCCTTTCAGCCGGGCTTTCATAGGCTTGTGTTTGGCATTGCCTTTTCCTCTTGTGAAATTGAAGGCCCTCTTTGGCATTTTTCTTCCAAAAGAGGCCTTTTTTAAATCAAAATTAAAACACTTGTTTCAGGTTTTCAGTCCTTCAGCCTCTTTGTACTTTTGGAATTCATGCAAAATTTTTTTTCAGCCCCCTTGGGGTTTCCCAAATGGCAGCCTCACCATCCCTTTAAACCACCTGTTATCCCATTTTAGGGTTTCCCTTAAAATCTCTAAAAACCCAAACCTTTGCGGGCCTTAAATTCACCACTATTTGCTTTGCAATTTTTTTCCCCAAAATCTTCATGCAACGCCTAGACTTTTCACAAATAAACGAACCCAAAAGGGGTTATTCCTGCAAATTTGGGTTTCTCTTTTATCCAACCAATAATAACTTTCAACCTTTTTTCCCCAAACTGGTGATCTCATTTTTGTCAGCATAGTTATCCCTTTGCAAAAAAAAGCTTCCTTTTTTTCATTTTTCTTTGGCCACTATGGAACAAAAGGTTTTTGTATGGTTTCTTATACTTCCTGGACAGTTTGGCCACACTTAAAACCATTTTAATTGTTAAAATGTTTTTTTTTTTAAAAAATTTCAATCGTTTTTTTTCACCTTTTTTAACCACAGGTTGGAACTAGGAGTTTTCTTTGGAGCCATGGAAAGCTTATTTAGTACAGTGGCCCCCCGGGGTTAACGATTTTTTTTCAATCCAGAATTATTTTTCAGGTGCCATACTGACCGAATGTTTTTTCCCATAAGGAAAATTGGTGAAGTAGATTAGCCCATTTCAGACCCCAAACATACACATACAAAAACCACTTACATAAATACACTTTTTCATAATTTGGGCGCTTTTTGGAAGGGGGGATCGTTATGCGGGGGTCCACTGTACTTGCAAGCACTAAAATTTAAAAGGAAAATTATGGGAAATTTTTCACTGGAGCATGTGAGGGGGGCCTTTGCTTTAAATGGTTTAAAAAATCCAAGGGTGGCCTTTCCGCCCTGGCTCCGCCCTGGGTACCGGCCGGACGAACTAATGATCACGAGTCAAAAATTATGAAAAGCGAAAATCCATGTTTTATACGAAAAAACCCCCATTTATTGGCGAATTTTACGTTGCCGGGAAACTACGAAAAAATTTTGGGCCACTGTATGTTTTTTTTTTATATATATATATTAAAATTAAAATATATAATATATATATATATATATACGTGTTTGGAGTTTTGGGTTGGGGACTTTTTGGGTTTTAAAAAATTATGAAAGAGGGGAAGGTACCTAGGGATTGGCGGAGATATGTATATCCCTTTTTTATAAAGGGAAAAAGGGGGCAAAAGAAGGGTTGTTTAAAAAATTTTAGAGGAATAAGTTTACTGAGATAACCCCGAAAAATATAGGGAGAGTTATAATTGAAAGAATTAGATAAGACAGAAAGTAGAATTGCGGGATGAGCAAAGGGGGGCTTCCCGGTGGGTAGGGGGTGTGTAGATCAAGTGTTTTAAATTTAAGCTTTTATTGTGAAAAAAGATTTAGATAAAGGAGGGAAAATTTTTTTTTGCATTTATGGATTTAGAAAAGGCATATGAAAAGAGTGGGTAGAGGAGCAATGTGGCAGATGTTGCAAGTTTTGGAATAGGGGGGGTAAAATTTCTAAAAGCTGTTTAAAAAGCTTTTAAAGGGTTGTGAGGCCAGGGTTTTGGGGTGTAGAAGAGAGGGGGGATACTTCCCGGGAAAAATGGGCTTAGAAAAGGGATGTGTAATTTTCACCCATGGTTTTTTAAAAATACGTAAATTTTTAGATGGGGGTTTTAAAAGAATAAATTGCTAGGGTTTTCAGGGGAGGGGTGGGATTTAAAATTTTGGGGGAAACAAATTCAAAATGGGAAAATTTACCCCAGTTACTTTTTGCTGATGATACTTTACTTTTGGGAGATTCTAAAAAAAATTTTAAAGGTTAGTGGAAAGAGTTTTTGGGAAAGTGGTAAAGGGAGAAAGTTGAAAGTGAAAATAGAAAAGAGTAAGGTGATGAGGGTATCAAATGATTTTTTTTATAAAGAAAAATGGATATCAAAAAAGGGGGGGAGGAGTATGGGAAAAAGTGAATGTTTTCAGATACTTGGGAGTTGACATTTTTCGGGGGGATGGATTTTTTGAAAAAAAAAATGAGGTTAATTTATAGAAAATTTATGAGGGGAAAAAAAAAAAGGGGAATGGTGCGGTTTAGGTATATGTGGAGGGCAAAAAAAGTTTAAACTAGGAGGAAAAAAAGGGAATGTATAAAGTAAGTAGTAAACCCAAAACTTATAAAGGATGTGAAGCTTGGGTGGTAAAAGCAGCAGCGAGGAGATGGTTTTGGGGGCAGTGGGGATGTCCTGTCTAAGGGCAATGTGTGGTGTAAATATTATGCAGAAAAAATTTGGAGGGGTGGGGAAAATTTGGAGAAGGGGTGGAGTTAAAAAAAGCATTAGTCAGAGGGGGAAAAAGAGGGGTTTTTGAGGGGGTTTTTTTCATTTAGAGAGAATGGATCAAAGTAGAATACATGGAAAGCATATAAAAACTATAGGGAAGGGGGGAGGGGTAGGGGGCTCCTCAAAAGGGGTTTGGGAAAAAAGGGGGTTTTAAAAAGGGGGTTTTGTGGGCGGGGGGAAAGGGGGTTGGGCTTCCAGCAAGCGTGCATGAGCAAAGTTAGATAGGAGTGAATGGGGACGAATGATACTTGGGACCTGACGATTTTGTTGGAGTGTGAGCCCGGGTAAAATTTAGTGAAGGGATTCGGGGGAAAACCGGGTTTTTTTCTTATAAATCGGACTTGATCCTGGAAATGGGGAATACAATGCCTGCACTTTAAAGAGGGGTTTGGGATATTTTGCCGTTTGGAGGGATATGTTGTGTAAAAACTTTATACGTATATGCTTTAAACGGGTTTTATTCTTTAGCACCCTGAAAAGCAGGGGTAATATGTGAGTGTGGGGGAAAATGTTGAATGTTATGAAATTTTTTTTTTTGGGGGGTTTCTTTTTTTTTGGGGTCCCCCCCTGGGTGGGAGACACCAACTTGTTGAAAAAAAACAAATATATATATAAAAAAAAATATAATAATATATATTTTAAATATAATATTATATAAATAATAATATATAATAATTAATAATTTTTCGTGCCGAATAGTTAAACGGGCCCAATTACAAGAACTCTTTTAAAAATTAAATCCTTTCTGAAATTTTTTTTATACTAAAAAGAATTTTTTTTTTCATTAATGAAAATGAAAAAAAATTTAATTTTTGCACCAAAAGAATCTTAAAAAGTTTACCTAACCTTATTAAAACAAAAACAATTTTTTTTAGCCTAACCCAACTAAAATATTTTAGATTTGCTTACAGTAATTTAATACAAAAAAACACATGAAATATATTTTTTTGTTGGTTCAAAATGATTCGGCCGAATTATTGCATACAAAATTTTCACTTGTCCTATATGGAAAAGATGAACATTGCTATTTAACCCAACTCGCAAGTTTCCTGTTCGGCACGACAAATATAGGGCCCGGATTAAGAAGTCTCCGGGCCCTAGGCTTTTCAATTGGGGGGGCCCCTTTGGTTAAGGAAAGAAAAAGTGACCCCCTTCCGCTTGTGGGTGGGGTGGGGGGGGTCGGTGTGACCCGTTTAAGGTCAAATTTTAAATAATTCTGGCTTTTTTAGATTAAATTTAATGGGGAAAAGTACATAAGACAACCAACTATGCTTTTTAAAAGAGAAAAACCAAGACAGCATGTTTTACTAATTTAGGCTATTAAAGTAGTGACATCTTACCTTTATATTCAGCATACCACACAGCACATTATTCCTTTAAAATCCTGACCATTTTGTTATCTTTGCATCAGCATAAGACTGCAAATCAAATAAACCAAAAAAGAAAGAATTTTTTATATTCATAGGCACTTCTTAAAAAACTTTTTCGGGATTTCATAGTGAGATTCATCAGTTATATTCTAAAATCAATATTTTTGTTAGATCAGACTCAATGGTCAACAAAGCTAGGTTACAAAATTTTCTTGGCTCATTGTTGAACGGAGCTGGTTTTTCACTCTTTTAAAAACAAAAAAATGAACGTTCCCCACATTAGTAGCGGGAAGTGTTAGGAAAAGGCGATACACTATGAACATTGGGGAAGGTTTCTGAGTACCGCATTTTTTAAAATTTTTCAAAGCAGCTGAGGGTGCACATTTTTCAGGTGGAGCTTTAATCTGATTCATATACCCAAAAAAATTAATATTTCTTCAACAAATGTGTCCTGAAACTGTGAAGGTGTTGTTGCAACTTTAATGCAGCGTCTCTCAATTCTGCTCGGGCTAGTATTAATTTTAAACAGAAATCCAAACTTGTCATTGAGATTCTGGTAAAATTTCTTTTCTTTTCACAATTCTGTAATCATGAACCCAAAATATGAAGTATGTACTGTCTTACATTTCTCCCTTTGGGTGCAACACAATTTCATTGTCTGGCTCTTCAAAATTGGTTTCCTCTTCCTTGACCGCTATGATAGCCCAGTAACTGTATCTTTCACAGCAGTTTAGCTTTCTCTTCAAACTTTTCAAAAGCTTCACTTTGCGAAGTGAGCTTAAAAATTCCACTAAGCCTCATAGAGGTTAGCACAAGTACCATTTCAATTTAAAATTTTTGAAGGCTTTTTCGTGGCATTTAGCCACCCATATACAGCCCCCAAAGCACACAGATAAGGCCAAATTTCAAAATCTTAAAATTTTGATGCTAAGCTGGCTGTTTTCGCTTCTTTATTGCTGTTGGTCTTCATCCTCTGTTTTTTTGGGATCAAAGCAAATGTTTTTCAGCAAAGTGTTTTTAAAAGCATGTGTTGCATCATCTGCGCTGCCCACTTTTTTTTGATAATGTTTTGATGACATCTCCATAAAATTTTTTGATTGAGTATACTCCACCGATGCGTTGAAGCAGAAAAAAAATTTAAAAGATGTTGTAAAAGCCCAAAAAAAATAAAAACTGCAGCGCACAACACTCCGCAGCACATGACCCAAAAAAATTTAAGAAAAGTGCTGAGCAGGGCACAATTTTCAGCAAGTGTTTGTTTGCTTGATAGGGGCTTCAACCCATTATATTACCCGACATGTTACTTGCATTGTCGACCTGGTCACGGCAACCCAAATAAGAATCATGTTCAAGCAAGTTCCGTACAAACTTTCTCATTTTTTTCTCCTCATGGCTAAAAGGGGGAAGAATTTTTTAAAGGGCTCTACGGCTTCCCACTGGAGTAGACAAAGCGAAAAATTTATTGTAAATTGATCTGTTGTAAAATATCTGGTGTTAATCTACACTTATTGCAAAGTATTTGCAGTTTTCCAGCTGCATAGTTATTGAGGACCTTCTTAGTCATCAGTTCAAAATTCATTCATATAGTGGATACATTAAGATAAGTGCCTCTTCCCGCATTCCCAAGGCGTACACAGATTTTCTAAGAATGGATCGAATTGTGCTAACATTCTATACCCTAAAATTGCCTTTTTTTCCCAACCAAAAAAACCCATTTTTTTCCATGGGAAACAAGTCCTCTTTGAGCTAAGAATTTTTCAACAGCAACAAATCTTTCAGAACTTTTCCAAAAGGCGCTCCTTTTCAATTTTATTTTCCAAAAGAGAATCCAATAAGCCTTTTTTTTTGTGCACGAAATACACTGACTAAAAAAAGTCCCGTGAGTGGTGCTGTTTTCATGTTCCTCGAAACGCTTGGAATTTTTTCCAGTCATTGAACCCCTGTGTGAAGGTATTTTTTTTTGTAGAAAATAGCTTCACTGAACATACACTTTTCCTGACTTTCAGAGTATACCATTCAGTCATTTACAGTTTTTGAATTTTCAAGCTTCCTATGAAACATAGATGACTTTAAACAAGATGACTTCCCTCATCAAAATCCTTGCTGATTTCCTAAAGTCAATGTTTAATTTTTTTCTGAATTTTCTGCAATGAAAGCATTTCGTAGAGAAACTTGATTACATTGGCCCTGAGGCAATCTTTTTAAACCCTTTGTGGTGAAAGCCTTAGCATTTTTAGAAGATCAAAAAAGTAATCTGGTGAGAAATAAAGGAGGGAGGGATTCCTGTTGATCTAATCTGCAGCAACACGGAAATAAAAAAATTTTTGGACATTTTTATTTTTATTCCACTTTTCTTTTTCTGTTTTTTTTTTAATTTTCTTTCTTTTTTGTGAACTTAAGAAGTAAATTTTCGTTTTAGGAAAAGCCTAAAAAAGGAGTACATGTCTTAAAAATCAAATACAAAGTTTTTCATTATCAAATTATTTTTTTTTTAAAAAAATTAATTTTTTTTTTTCATTGGGGGTTTGGCCCCGTACCCCCTTTTTTGTGAAATTTTAAAAATTTAAAGTTTAAGAAAAGGGGAAAATAAGACCTTTACCAAAGATTAGGAGTATTTGGGCTCGAAAATTTTTACTTTAATTCTCCCCCTTTTATTAAATTCAAAAGAAATCAACCCGTCAAGAAAATCAAATGGTTTTTATTACCATTTTATAAAAAAAATTTATTTTTCATGTTTGGCCCCCCCCTAATAAGGATTTTGGAAAAAAATGCAGGGACAATTTCGTTTCCCCAAAACCAACTTTCCCCAGGGCTTAGTGTTTCTAAATATTTAAAAATTTTGTGTTTAATCATTCCATTCCCCCGAAAAATAACATTTGCGATGGAAGATTTTTAGAACTCAATCAATTGAAATTGTATTTAAATGATAAAGATTAAAGGACAGGAAAAGTGCTTTTTAAAAACTACAAAAACCGAATCAGTTTTTTTTTAGGTTTTTTTTGTAATTTTCCCAAAAAACTCTTTCTGGTTTTTTTTGATTTTTTTTTCATTTTAAATTAAAAGGTACCTCCTTAAAAGAAGCAAAAAAACATTTTACCCTCAAATCAAGTTTCAACAAATTATTAATTTTTTAATTTTAAATTAAAAATTTTTCTCAAAAAATTGGGGAATCTAATACCCCCTTCGGGCACACTTTTAAAACAAAGGAGTTGAGTTTCCCCTTTGGTTAGGTTTTTTTATTTTTAGATTTTTTTATTTTTTTATTTTTGATTAATTTTTAAAAATCAATTTACTCTCCAAACACTTGAACTTTTTAGGTAGGGACCTCTTTGCACTTTCACCATGTGCGCAGTCTTGGATGAGCCCCTGAACCCCTTGGACTGCGGGGCCCCCAAATGCGTGGGCCCAAGGCATATGCCTAGTTTTGCCTATGTCGGTAATATATATATATAATATATATATATATATATATATATAATATATATATATATATATATTATTTATTGATCACACTGGCCGATTCCCACCAAGGCAGGGTGGCCGGAAAAAGAAAACTTTCACCATCATTCACTCCATCACTGTCTTGCCAGAAGGGTGCTTTACACTACAGTTTTTAAACTGCAACATTAACACCCCTCCTTCAGGCACTGTACTTCCCATCTCCAGGACTCAAGTCCGGCCTGCCGGTTTCCCTGAACCCCTTCATGAATGTTACTTTGCTCACACTCCAACAGCACGTCAAGTATTAAATACCATTTGTCTCCATTCACTCCTATCAAACACGCTCACGCATGCCTGCTGGAAGTCCAAGCCCCTCGCACACAAAACCTCCTTTACCCCCTCCCTCCAACCTTTCCTAGGCTGACCGCTACCCCGCCTTCCTTCCACTACAGACTGATACACTCTTGAAATCACTCTGTTTCGCTCCATTCTCTCTACATGTCCAAACCACCTCAACAACCCTTCCTCAGCCCTCTGGACAACAGTTTTGGTAATCCTGCACCTCCTCCTAACTTCCAAACTACGAATTCTCTGCATTATATTCACACCACACATAGCCCTCAGACATGACATCTCCACTGCCTCCAGCCTTCTACTCGCTGCAACATTCATCACCCATGTTTCACACCCATATATGAGCGTTGGTAAGACTATACTCTCATACATTCCCCTCTTTGCCTCCAAGGACAAAGTTCTTTGTCTCCACAGACTCCTAAGTGCACCACTCACCGTTTTCCCCTCATCAATTTTATGATTCGCCTCATCTTTCATAGACCCATCCGCTGACACGTCAACTCCCGAATATCTGAATACATTCACCTCCTCAATACTCTCTCCCTCCAATCTGATATCCAATCTTTCATCACCTAATCTTTGTGTTATCCTCATAACCTTACTCTTTCCTGTATTCACTTTTAATTTTCTTCTTTTGCACACCCTACCAAATTCATCCACCAATCTCTGCAGCTTCTCTTCAGAATCTCCCAAGAGCACAGTGTCATCAGCAAAGAGCAACTGTGTCAACTCCTACTTTATGTTTGATTCTTTATCTATTAACTCCATGCCTCTTGCCAAGACCCTCATATTTACTTCTCTTACAAACCCATCTATAAATATATTAAACAACTATAGTGACATCACACATCCTTGTCTAAGGCCTACTTTTACTGGGAAATAATTTCCCTCTTTCCTACATACTCTAACTTGAGCCTCACTATCCTCGTAAAAACTCTTCACTGATTTCAGTAACCTACCTCCTACACCATACACCTGCAAAATCTGCCCCATTGCCCCCGTATCCACCCTGTCATACGCCTTTTCCAAATCCATAAATGCCACAAAGACCTCTTTAAGCCTTATCTAAAATACTGTTCACTCATATTTTTCACTGTAAACACCTGGTCCACACACCCCCTACCTTTCCTAAAGCCTCCTTGTTCATCTGCTATCCTATTCTCCATCTTACTCTTAATTCTTTCAATAATAAACTCTACCATACACTTTACCAGGTATACTCAACAGACTTATCCCCCTACAATTTTTGCACTCTCTTTTGTCCCCTTTGCCTTTATACAAGGAACTGTGCATGCTCTCTGCCAATCCCTAATACCTTACCCTCTTCCATGCATTTTTAAATAATTGCACCAACCACTCCAAAGCAATATCCCTACCTGCTTTTAACATTTTTCTTTATCCCATCAAACCCGGGTGCCTTACCCCTTTCATTTACCTCTGCCCAAAGAACTTCCCCCCCACTC